>JAPYZK010001055.1:0-35488 GCA_030522785.1 Platygaster equestris | reverse complement strand
CGAATCTAGGGGGGTGGATTAATTAAACCTTATATATTATTTTTTACGAAATTTGCCGTGAAGTAGCGTTTCGCTGCCTGAACAAGCGCACGCAAGCAGTCCTTTTACGAATGGTGTGCGAAAAGGAAGAGGCGCGTGTCGTTGCGGACAAATAAGTGACGTTGCGGACAAATAGAATGACTTTTTTCGTTCGCGACTCCGTTAAAAATTTAACATTTTACAAAAATTTACAATTTCCGACAAAATTCCACCAATATTCCATCATTTTCTCCAAACCCACGAAAATTCCATCATACCACAAACGACAAAATTCCACCAATATTCCATCATTTTCTCCAAACCCACGAAAATTCCATCATACCACAAAAATGCGTGTAGTGAATGGTGCATAATTCTCAAATTTTTTCTAGTTAAAAAATTCTAAATCTTCCCAAATTTCTCAATTCTTCGAATTTGAAGAACTTGAAGATTTTGGATGATTTGGAATTTTGTGAAGTTGATAATTCATTTTCAACGATGAATGTTAAAAATTAGTTTTCGAGTTAGAAAAAGTTTGGTATAATTTTATTACGAATCATTTCAAATTTTTCCAATCGTAGGAATTGGCGGATTTTCCGATGTTCAAAAATGTTCTATATTCTCAAAAAAATCTTGATAATTTTTGGAAGTATTATTGAACTCTGTAATCACAATTTCTGAAATTTTCGGCGTATTTACAATTTCCTATAACTTCAGGAACTCGGATTCTGTGGCGGTATCGCTCGATATCGAATGGTAGACTGCGTAATAATAACGGAATTTCCGAACATTGCTTGATTTCATGCTTTTTTTGTTCCCCATATTTTCTGAGTTTGATGACTCAAACTTTGGAGTGATTCCTTTATTTCTGCCCATTCTTTTTCGTCTGAGAATTTTCCACCTCGAAATGCCGCAAAACCAGTGTATTGCGGCTGCTAAATTGACCTGTAGCGTTCAGGGAAGTGGGGTGAGTCCCGGTTTTTATTTTTTATATCGATTCCTCTACTCTTTTCGAAGAAAACGAGCGTTCAATCGTTATTCTAACCGACATGGTTCCCATGTAACGTCGGATTCTGCGGAGGTCGGCGTACGAATCGCTCGACGTCGAATGATAGACTGTGTAATAATTACTGAATTTCCGAACATGTCTCGATTTTATGCATTTTTCTACCGTTTTTCATATTTTCTAAGTTCGTTGAGTCAAATTTTGGAGTGATTTCGTTATTTTTGCCTATTCTTCTATGTCTGTGGATTTACAAACTCGAAATGTCGCAAAACCAGGGTGTAGGCCTTGCTAAATTGATCTGTAGCGTCCAGGGAAGTATGGTGAGTTCCGCTTTTTATTTCTCCTATCGATTGCTCCACTCTTTCAGAGGAAAACGAAAAGATCTAACGGTGTTAGATTTAATGTTTTCTCGATCATCGTTATTTTTGTGATCAACTACTGGTTGCAAAAACAGCCTTTTGGGCCAGATTAATGACGACTGATTTCGGTTCTTCATCGACTCTTAATCTTCGCAGATACCCAATTTATTCGAAGGCATCAGTTTTATTGTTTGGTGTTAGTCCCAGACAATTGCGAAACGAATTTCTCGATTAACAACCACGAATCACCGTATTACCGATTACCGATCCTTGAATTTTATTATCTTTACTTTATGGTATGTGCTATTATCTATTTATCTGACTGCTTGTCTTTTTGACTGAGTCAGTCGAAGCCAGTCGAATCTGAACCTTCCATCACAGTGGTATTTATTTTATTGATTCATTTACGTTTTTGAACGATACATCGTGAACATGGCAAGGTACAAAATTATGGGTAGATTCAAGATTTTAATTTTGAGATACTTGGGATGTTGGGTTGAATGCCGCGAAGTTTTTCGAAAATTCTGGAATACATGCAAACGTAACTAATGGTTTTTCGATGTCCTTGAAAATTTGCAGTAGAAATTTTAATGGGAAATAGTGAAAATCTTGAGAGTTTTGGGATGTTTAGTGATCGCAAGAAAATTGTAAGAAAGGTTCTGAACTACGATCAAAAGTTTCGAAAATTTTATCGACGGTATTCAAAAAGTTACTCGAAATTTGGAATAAAAAAAACATGTAATTTTATGGGAATTTTTGAGCATTGTACGGGAAAAGTTTCTGTTATCGTAACCAAATTTACGTAAACTTCAAAAATTGAGATGAATATTCAGAAATTTTCACTTACGAGGGTTGAACAATTTTTTACTTTTACGGAAATTTGATTGAATCTTGAAATTCTGAGCTGCGAAAGTTGAAACTTCATTCAAAATTTGGAAAATTTTAATAAGGTTTCGAATTAGGTTCTCGAAAGTGAAAATGAAACTTGAAAAGTTATAGGAATTTTTGAACACTGAACGGGAAAATTTTTAGTAATCGCAACCAAATTTACGAAAACTTTGAAAATGTAGTTGAAAATTCCAATTTTTTTATCCACGAGCTTTAAAAAATTTTCGAATTTACCGGAAAATTATTTGAATTTAAAAATTCTGAACTACGAAAGTTGAAAATTTTGTGAAATCGAACGAATTTCGAAAACTTCGACGAAATTCATCCTCTCATTATTATTCTTAAAAATCGTGGTAATATAAAAATCTCAGAAAACTAGAAAAATTTTGGATCCGATAAACTCTGGAAATTCGAGTTTTTTTAGAGTTGAAAAAAAATTTTTCCATCACGATAGAAAGTATGATGACTGATAATTTCATTGTTTGCATTGGAGATAATTCTTCGACACTCTTGCTAGAGATTCCACTGTAATCGAGATTAAATTTGTTTGGAAACTTCCGATTAGATAAGAAATTCTCTCATCAGATATTCATTATCACATGAACTATTTATAATTTTTTAGATTTTTGAGCTTTGAATTATGAAACTTTTGATTATTATTCGGAATGTTCGATAATTGGAATCGATAGTGCAATTTTTTTCGAATTCAGCTTTTTTTTCAAAGACTCCAAAATTTTCTTAAAAGTCTCGACAATTTTTCCGATTACCAGTGCCTCAAATTTTGCGGTATGATCATTTTTTACAGAGATTCGAATTGGTCGAGGAAAATATCGAAATTTCAAATCGACTCCACAATCAAAATATTAATTGTGCTAGCAGCGTGCGATATTGTTATTGGTAAATATGGAAATGAATCATTATTTAGAATGAACAATGACAGGACTAGAAATGTAAGTCTCAAGTGAAGTGAATAAATAATCATTGTATAAACAAACAAAAATTATAATTTTGGTGTCGATCGGACCGAGAAAAAACAAGGAAAATCTAGATTGTCATAAAACAAACGAGAATTTTTAAATTTCGCTCAAAAATGCTTTTTTTTACTGCTCTATCGATGATTTTATCGACAACTGAAATTTTTTCAGAGATTATTTTGTAATTTTAGACATTTTTGTGAAAATTTCGTTTTACTCTGGAAATTTTAGAATAGTGAAGGATTTTCGACCCTTTTCCGTCATTTTTAGAATCTGGGAGAAAGTTTGAAAATTTTCGAAACCATAATGAATTTATCTCAATGTAGGAACCCTGAAAAAATTAATCAGAAATCCCTATAGTTTTGAGAATTTCGAGTATTTTTAAAATTTTAGGAAATTTTTATAATCGCAAGAATTCGGAACTGTATCCAAATTTACGTAGAACTTTGTAAGTTTTAGTGAAATTTTCGAAATTCATACTAGGATTTGGTGATTTTTCGGAATATTCGGGAGGGGACATTTTAATATAATTCGGAAATTTTAGGGACATTTGTAGGAATTTTCGAATTTCGGACAATTCTTTTTTGGTTTTTAAGAATTGTGTAAAATTCTGATAACGAATTTTTTGAAGTTTTTAAGAATGCAAAATTTATATTTTCTATCACATAAACGTCAAAAACGAATTTCTGAACAAATTCACCTCACCTGCATGACGAAATTCTGCAATTTGCAGAATTTTCGAGTTATGAAGAATTCATAGAAATCGTCAAAATTTAAGAAAAATTTTCGAATCATAGTGAATTTTTATCAATTTAGGGAACCTGAAAAAATTATTCAGAAATTTCTCGAGTTTAAGGAATTTCGAGTATTATTAAGATTCTCTAATTAATGAAGTAGAACTAAAACTGTTGAATCAATTCAAATTCAAATTGTGTAATTGTAGTTCGAAAGATCGAGACGAACGAATCTTGCATAATCATACATTATGTTGCTTATCAAACCACTGAGAAAATATTACACAATTTCTTGCGATCGATCGAGAGATATTTTGCCTATGGTTTGCTCTCCACTGAATTCGATAAATTTTCAGCTAAAGCGTGGCCTGCGAGTGCGGATAAAAATCTATGTTTCAAAGAAGAATGTATACATTCAGGTAATCAAAAGATTTTTGAAAAATTATTAACAACAAATGAAATTCGGGAATTTAGAATTTCGATTTTGTTTATTTACATCCTGAAATGGACACATAATTTCTATGAATTGGTATTTTCAAGTTACGAAAAATAAATTCTGAATTTTCGATCTCTACGAATATCTCGAAATTCACAAGTTAAAATTTTAGGAATGTAAGAAAAGTTCATTTCGAGAGCGATTTTGAGGTAGAAAAAAAAACGATTTTTATTACTACCATTTTTTGAAATTAAAACGAATTAAAATTTTTAAGCTTCGGCTATGTTGAAAAATATGGACAAAAGCGTCGAGCCTTGCGACGATTTTCACGGGTTCGCTTGCGGAAGATTCGTGAAATCCCAAATTATCACTGACGATCAAGTGAGCGTTTCCCCTTTTCGATCTGTCAGGTATCAACTGTCTCAGCAGTTGAGAAAAAGTTTGGAGGAACCCATTGGACCCAACGAAATCGAGCCTTTCAGGATCGTGAAAAATTTGTACAGATCCTGCATGAATATTTGTAAATATTGTCATTTATCACACTTTTGTTAGGCGAATAATGGATTATCGATGATATTTCATAATTAGATTAGAACTTTAATTTGAGAATGATTTGATAACAGCTGATATTGAAAATCATGGACTTAATCCCTTGGAAAATGTTTTGGATAAACTGGGAGGGTGGCCTGTCATCAATAGCAATTTTCCCGATGACGAAGCTTCGAACTGGAAATATTATGTGTACAAACTAAGGCAAATCGGATACTCCACGAATTATTTCATTTCGTTGAATGTTGAGATCGATGATAAGAACAACAGTAGAAGAATGATAATAGTATAATTTATAAATTGGATTTATTATTGGAAGGAGGGTTTAGTCAAGGAGGGGCAGGAAGGGCAATTTTTATGGATTTTAGAGGTTTTTATTGGTTTTATTCGAAAAATTTTTCAAGTTCGAAGAATTCAATGGATTTGAACAATTTTAGACGTTTAAAATAAGTATCTGGAAAATCGGGAACATTTTAGAACTTTTAGATAATAATTGGAAAAATCTGAGGATCTACAATTTGTAAAAGTTTCAAAAATGTAAAATTTGAACATATTGTAGGATCTTTTTGAGAATATGAAAAATTTTGAGATGTTAATAAATTTTTTGACTTCGAAAAATGCGAAAAATTCGGAAATATTGAAAATTCTAAAATGCTTCGAAATAATAGATATTACGAAGAGAGAATTTAAAATTATGTGGAAATTCTGAAAAATTTGCGAAGGAAGTTCCATTTGAGATTTTCCAAAATTTCATATTTCCGTTTTTTCCAGTTTCTTTCAACAATTTCTTTCGGAATTCAGACGTTTCTGAGATCGATTTTCCAAAGAAATTAATAAAAACCGTAACAAACCAATCATTCGTTTCCTACGGTTCTTTCTATGCGGCCAGAGAAACATCCGAAATTGAAAAAATTTTTAAACTCCACAAACTTGGTATTCAATTTTTCAGAATTTCCAAAAACTCGAAAATTCTGCCAAATTATCCAAGTTTAAAGATTCCAAAATATATAGAATTGAAAATTTTCCAATGTATCCAAAAGTTTGATAAATTCGAATTTTTTAAGCTTCTAAGGAAATTCTTGAAAACTTCGTGAGTTGATAAAACTTCGAAATAACAATAAAAATTCATAAAAATTTCGTAAACAAAATAAAATGCCCCTCCTCAATCAAAATCTCGGCTACCCCGTTTATCCGAAAGTGTTCCCTTTCCTACGATTCGCATTTCCAGATCGACCAACCTTCTCTGGGTCTACCCAGACAATATCTCATAAAAGGACTCAGTGATAAAACTGTCCAAGCGTATTACGTTTACATGGTAAAACTGGCCGTTGCTTTAGGCGCCGAAAAATCTACCGCCGAAGCGGAGCTTAAAAAATCGATCGAATTCGAGATCAATCTCGCGAATGTGAGTCACCATTTCCAAATTTTCCCAATATCGAGTATAAACCTTAAAAAAGCTGTCCAAAAAACCTCAACAAAATGTTTCTCCATCGATTTCCCTCAGATTTCGGTGCCTATGGAAGACCGCCGAGACGGCAACAAACTCTACAACCTCAAAACCGTTAAACAACTCGAACAAACGTACCCAACAATACCCTGGAAAAGATATATCAACAAAATTCTCTCCCAAGATTTTCAAATCACCAGCGACGAACAATTGATCGTCAGGGTTCCTTCGTTTTTCGAAAAATTCGAAAAGCTCATCAAATCCACGCCCAACAAAATCATAGCGAATTACGCCATTTGGAGAGTTGTATCAGATTCTGTTTCCCAGCTGAATCAACAAGCTCGAAGCATCCAAATGGAGTTTAGAAAAATTAGGAGCGGCATACAGCAACAACCGCCGAAATGGAAAGAATGTCTCTCGTACGTTTCGAATTCTCTCTATATTAGTGTCGGGGCGATTTACGTTAGGGAATATTTTCAAAAGGAAGCCAAAAATTTGACACTGGAATTGGTGGAGGATATTAAGGAACAGTTTAAAAAGAGTCTTGAAAAGGTAATTGAAATTTGGTGGTTAGGGGTGTATTTTTACGTAATTTTACGTATTTTAACGGTATTTTACGATGTTATACGTAATTGTAAGTATTTTTACAGTACTTTACGCGATTTTACGGTGTCTTACGTAATTTTACGTATTTACATATTTTTACGTAATTTCACGTATTTGCTCATTTTTCCGTGTTTTTACGTAATATTAGTGATTTAACGTATTTTCACGTTATTTTACCTAATTTTACGTACTTACAGATTTTGTAGTATTTTTACGTATTTTTGCGTGAGTTACACAATTATTTTCATAATTCTATATTTTATTAGAGGGGGGAGGGGGGCTTTTGAGACTTTTAAGCATAGAAAATTACTGACCAATCGAGAAATAAAAATGAAATGTAAATGAAACAGGTCGATTGGATGGATGAAAAGACTCGAAAAAGCGCCCTAGAAAAATCTGACTCTATAACCAATCACATCGCTTATCCCGAAGAACTGTTAAACGACGCAAAACTCGAAGAATATTACGCGAATTTGAAATTGAATGGGAATAGTCTCCTAGAGAAACGTTTGAGCTTGAACTTGTTCAGGCGGAACAAATCTTTCGCAAAACTGAGGGAACCTGTTGCCAGAAACGATTGGGTCGATCATAGCTTTTCTGCAGTCGTCAATGCTTTTTATTCTCCGAATGATAATAGTATTGGTGAGATTATCTAAATTTGAATTATATGGTATTTTAGGCGGAGGGGGGGGGGGGGGCTATGCTCTTGGTTATAATTGTATTGAGTGATTAAACACCTGCACACAATTTTTCTTCCACTTTCAAAACGATTCCTGTGTACCCCTATTTCTTGAACAGAACT
Organism: Platygaster equestris; assembly: GCA_030522785.1. Classification (NCBI taxonomy): domain Eukaryota; kingdom Metazoa; phylum Arthropoda; class Insecta; order Hymenoptera; family Platygastridae; genus Platygaster; species Platygaster equestris. Next base: position 27,669 of record JAPYZK010001055.1, on the reverse strand, counting down.
CGATTTTCGAACGATAAATCAGATTCAAGAAACAATGAGATATTTCTTGATTACATTATACAATCCCATTGGAATTGACGTACAATTCTTGAACTGAAAAGTTTCATTTTCCTTCTCGATTGCAGAATTCCCAGCTGGGATTTTGCAAGGCATCTTTTTTCACAAAGACCGACCTCGATACATGAACTACGGCGCGATTGGGTACGTGATCGGTCACGAAATAACCCATGGTTTCGACGACAAAGGTCGCCAATTCGACAAAAACGGGAATCTCGTTGAATGGTGGGACAGCGAAACGAAAAAAAAGTATTTGGAGAAGGCCAAATGCATCATTGAACAGTATGGGAATTACACGTCCAAAGACGTTGATATGCAGGTTGAAAAATGCCACTTATAATCATTATCATCTTTCTGATTCTTATATTTTTCGATAATAAATGCTCAATATCGAACAAAAATTCTAGCTGAACGGAGTGAATACTCAGGGCGAAAATATAGCTGATAATGGTGGAATTAAACAAGCGTACTATGCTTACTCGAAATGGACGCAAGAAAATGGCGCAGAACCGATATTGCCTGGATTGAACGAATATAATCAAAACCAGCTTTTTTGGATAACTGCGGCTAATGTTTGGTACATTGGAAATTTTTCGTTCGAAGTCGTTTTTTGAGGGATATTTAGAGAATTTGGTTCGGATTTGTGCAGTTTGTTCGTTATTCAACGATGTATTTGGAGTTTCTGGAATTTGTAATTTTTGGTTTGAAATTTGGAATTAGCGGTTTTTTTTTCGTTTTCCGAAAGTCGTAAAATTCGGAATTCCTGACTATTCTTCTTGCACAGGTGCAGCAAATATCGACCTGAGTCAATGAAAAATCTGATTCTGACGGATGTCCACAGTCCACCTGCATTTCGAGTGATCGGTCCATTTTCTAACATGCCTGAATTTGCCAAAGATTTTCATTGCAAACGCGGTTCGAAAATGAATCCGGAAAATAAATGTTCAGTTTGGTGAAAAAACGTGGAAATAGGCGATATTATTGCTTTCTCTCTCTATGTCGCCAAACGACTGCTCTTGTGAGAGAGAAAAAGAGAGTTGCGTGGTGAATTGTAACATTAAATAACAACAGCGATCAAATGAAAAGAATCGTTTATTTATTTACTTTTTCACACATTTTTTCAATACATAATTCGTTACTAACTGTTACTTTCAGTGTAAATTACTTAACAGTTAACGATTATAAAATTTGCAAAGTTCGCAGAATTCCTTACTATTTTTACAACAAATCAACAACTTCTCGTTAATGCGTCCAAATAAGCCCTAACTCGTCGCTGAACTCTTCCTCGCGTCGTTAATTAATTTTAAGTCATCAGAACGCCCTAAACGCTAGCAATTTAATGGTAATTTGTGGTGGATCTAGGATTTTTTATCGTCCAACGGAATGAGAAACTCGTTTCAATCAGGAAATAATGTGACATGGATCGAGGGTTGAGTGCGTTGGGAGGACTTTAATTGAGAGTTTACTGTTTATTTTCCACATGACAATCAATGGTAGATAGATACGTTGGATATGGTTGTACCAACCATGTGAATATTGTACCGCCCATGTATATGCTTTTATGACCCATTTATATGAATGTACCAACCATGTATATGGTTGTACCAACTAAGATGGTTGGCGAAAATCTTACTATCTTGTATGGTTGAGGCAACCATACAAATAGTATCATTTGCGTCAACCATAATTATGGTTGGTGCAACCAAACTACAACTCTTCGAAGATAAATGCATAATGGTGTTAAGTTGTCACATTACAGTCAGTGGTAGGTGGATACTTTAGATATGGCTGTATCAACCATATTATATGGTTGAAAAACCATGTATATGGTTGTACCAACCATATAATATGGTCAAAACAGCCATGTATATGGTTGTATCAACTATTTATATGGTTGCACTAACCATATGTATTGTTATACCAACCATATATATGGTTTTACCATAGTATCATATAGATAATTGTACCATATATGTGGTACAACATTATTGACAATTATATATATGGTTGTACCAACCATCTATATAGTTGTCGAAAATTTACTACTTTTTATGGTTGACGCAACCATATCGTTTTATCCGTGCAATTATATATTCTGAAAACTGAATATATTTCTCCTAAACAAGACTAGAAAATTCCCCGGTTATCCACCACTGAAAATGAAACCAATGGAGTGCAAAATAAGAAGTAACCAAACTCGATTGACTTTTTTTTCGTAATAACATGGTACAATTTTTCGTGCAGTGGTCGAACGAAAGTGAAACACAGACACATATGTGTTACATATGCGAAAAATCGCGCTAATGTTTATCAATAAACATTGTATATGTTCAATTGTTTAAGTACGCTATAATTTGCAATTACCTGTATTTCATAGCACGTCATGTCTCGACCACATTCACTCGCATAATTTCTTTTTTTTTTCAACGCAGAGTTTTATCTCCTCGCATTCTTTTATGATATTTACACTAGTATAAAATGTGACTTGGAGACTGAATCCCGCCTCTAGAATAATTGAAATGTCCGAAGTGGCCAAAGACGAAATCGATAAGGTTCATTTTTCCGTGTCGATCGGTGGGAAAATGAACCTTGTGGAAATGGCGCTTGGCGATTTTGGATTTTTACTGTTCGATTGGTTGCGCGTTTCGGACACACTACGGTTATCGTCGTCATCGTTACGCCGGCTTTTCTTTTTTTTCCACTCTTTTCTTTCCTTATCAACTGCGTTTAGGGTTTCGGGCAGTATTTTTCGTTATCACTAGTCTTTCCGAGGAACGCGGAGTTTTTGGGGAACGTTTTGGACTCACCTCCCCCAGAATCCCGTGCACCCACGTATTTCTTTCACTCCTTCAAATCCCAGTTTCCACCCAAACACCTCCAAAAAAAGCCCCGTATTCCTCGGGTCGTGGGTACTCAACTCGAAAACCATAATCCATTATATTACAATCTAAGATTATCGTCTAGAGGGTGTTTTTTTTTCTTGTTCTTTATTTTTTTCTTACGACGCTTTAAATTCTAGGCAATGATTTCGCGAATACCGGGGGGATTCGATTGTTGGGATTGAGCATTCATTTTGGCGGCCCCGTCGTGGTCGAGGCCGTCGTTGGTGTCGGGTGGGGATGGAGAGTAGCCGCGTTTCGTGGCCAATAGCCGCTGCAGTTGCTGGTCCGTCGCGAATTTCTGCTGTTGCTGACGAAGCGAGGGTGGAAGGGGCGGGGGCGGCATCGGCGGCGGCGGCGGCGGGCCGTCCTCACTCGTCCACCGGGCTAATTGTTGTTGAGCTTGAATAAATGCATCACTAGAAAATAACAAGATCACAAGAGCCCATTGGGTTCTATTTCACGATCACACTAACTATAGTGTTTGGGTATCATCAATATGAACTGTCATAACTGTCAAGTGCTGATGAATGTCAGCTGTCAATAGTTGTACGAACTCTATCCACATAACTACGTCTACATCTTATTGACTATCATTCAACAATTTGGCAGTCATCGTACTATCATCGTATAAACCAATGACAAATCAAAAGTTGAACCTAGAACCCAGTGTTGATAGAATGTCCAAGGTAAAGTTAACGATACCTTTCGCTATCGGGCGTGTCACCCCTAGGGTTTGAGCCTCTGTCAGGATCGGCGGTTTCGTAGATGCCTTCTTCCTCGTGCATCTGGTGCGCGTGCTGGTGACTGTGCTGGTGCGAGCCGAAGGGGCTGCGCGCCGTTGGCTGCCGGTATCTACCGTACACGAATCTGGTGTCGTCCTCGCCGCCGCGTCCGCGGCTGCATCTTCTGCTCCTGCGTTCGTCAATTCAACGTGTTATTTATTTATTCATTCAATGGGTCGACGGGTAGTAGCCCTATACATTGATTATCATCATAGTTGATCCCTTTAGTTCTGAGGATCGTGATCACTTTTGAGTCTTTTTTTCTTTGTGATTGCCTCTCATTGTTCCCTGTCTGATGAGATCTTAAAGGTGGAATCATGTCGTCCCGCATACTTGATCCATCCATCGGACGGATCATTATTGCATGAATGAATGTCAATAGTTCAATGTACGAAATGTAGACAAACAAGGGAGAAGAAGAGTAGAGAACTGAAATATCTAGGGTGCTGGTTCTCTACCAAAAACACGGAGACAAGGACTTGTAAGGATGGTGGGGAAGGTAAGAAAGGCAAGCGACGTCTTCCTTATTAGATGTGTCGATAATGATGATAACCTGTTGGTTCGTTACTTTCGTTAATTGCAAGCGAGTGGCTAGTGGCTTCTGAAGGTCAGCGATTAATCTACTCAGTATTGTAGAAAACTCTTGAATTTTCCAAAGCGTCGTAGAACAAGGCTTTAAATTGTTCCGTTCAACGCCCGCGAGGGATGTGTAATTTCGGGGCCCTGGGGAGAGTGGAAGAAATAATGAATTACCTGATTGTTGACGTACAGCGTGGGAAAAATACCAGTCCGTGGAAGAAGTAAGTCCAACCCATGGGAGAAGTAACTACTTCTCCCACGGGTTGATTTACTTCGCCCACAGGTTGGCAAAAGGAAAGTTTACGCAACTGTCGGGGATATTGCGACTCATAAATCACTTCAATGTTGTTCTCAAATTGTTGACTTGTCATTTTTATGTCGTTCTCAAACAGCAACATAGCGATTCGTAAACAAAACAGAGTAATATTTTGAACGTTAACGCCATCTTGTTTCCAGCGATAATGGAAACAAGATGGCGGACGAGCGACTCGACATATATGTATATCGAAACATCAAACTCCCCAACCCTAACCTCAAAATGACAAAACTGCGTATTGCTGGAACATTTTTGTTGTTGTTTACAAAAGTGTCGAATATAGTCATAATCAGTCTCGATGAAAATCAAAGTGACAAAAGTGATGATTAGTTTTCAACTCCCTAAAGGACGTAGCAGCGCTCTAAAGGCGATTGTCAATCAATCAGGTAATCCATTATTTCGTCCCTTCTCAGCGGGCCCCGAAAGCACATATTCCTCGCGGTTGTTGAATGAAGTATTATGTACGACTATTGGTCGTATGAGAATATTCCACTCACGTGTACTGCACTCGCTATGCTCGTGCAGCAATTTCCCGCTCATAGAATCTTCTTCTTTTTCCACTAGTCGCACAATATACTTTTTTTTGACAGAAAACTTGCAAAGTCGAATTTGAACAGCAGTTGTTGTTTTGGTTGACATTGCTCCTGCTGCATATGCATGCCCTTTGTTAAATTTTCGAGAACCTGGTAAAGAAGGCTCCAGACGGTATTGTTCAACAGAAAAATTGCAAAGTCGAATTTCAACAGCAGTTGTTGTTTTGGTTAACATTGCCCCTGCTGCATATGTATGCCCCTGGTCCTCAGGGGCATAAAGGTTCATAGGGCAATAAAGGTTCAAGTGTTTGAATAATGACTCATTGGACACCGAGTGATGACACCCACCCTTGAGAAGACTCGCTGCACACGGACGAATCTATCCTGTAATGACCGGGGTCGTTCTCCGACATGCGAATGTCTTCAGAACCGCTCGGACTCATGTGCCGGGCCGAATGGTGCTCCAGTTGCCTGATTATGTCCTCCAGGGTGCGTATGCGGAAGGTGCCGCAGGTCGGCGGCAGGTCCTCCTCGTCATCGTCTTCGTGGTTTTCCATGTTGTCCGGGTCGTCGCTGTCTTTCCTGTAGGCGTCGGGGTAGCCGCATTCGGTGAGCTTGCGGATGGCATCCTCGTCTAAAATTTTGCCGCTCCCGGACGGCATGGACTCCCGATGACTCGCCGCGTTTCGTATGGCCTCGATGATGTTATCGCGGTAACCGTTCAAGCTGTTCAGGGTGCGCTCCACGTCACTCATCGTCCCCGCGACTCCTATCCCTGGAGGGTTTCGAGCTTTCATTTTATGGAGTAGGAGAGAGAATGAGATCGAATGATTCTCAGTTCTCTCCCGTTTCGTACTCATTCTCTTTTTTTCGTTTCTTGACCGTAATTCATCGTTTTTTGATGCGAAAAAGTTGCGAAAAATGAATTTACTGAGTGTGACGCATTTTGTGAGTAGGTCGGAAAGGCCACTGAATATCTTCATCAGAATGTCAAATTTTCTATGGAGTGTCAGTAATTATTGAATCATTCAATTGACTATTCAATTCGAAACAGTGGGCTTTCGGACATTATTTGTGAGTAGGGTTGTCAAAGTTTTGTTATTCTATATGTGAGTGTGATTTGGGATAAATTCTTCTCCGATTGCCAATATAATCCGGGAATAGGTTCAATAATCAAGAAGATTCGTTTTTCTATGGATTTCGATGGAAAAACGAACCTCGGCCGCCTTTGATTTTTCTTCCCCGGACTATTGACAACCCTAGTCGTGACGACACATGAACCCCCTTTTTTTGTGAAATTTTCTGGTACAACTATCAGGCATAACAATACCGTAACCACCGTGTTTCTTTAAAATTCCCTTCTCAGGCAACTTTGTGAGACTGTTTGGTGGCAGATCAATGAAAGAGACATCCACCTCTGCCCTCGTACCTCCATCTTCCTCGTCTACTCCTGGCCTCAACTGCGGTTTGTGCTCCCTTAAAAATGAGTACAAGCACGTGTTCGTTAAAACCTTGCAACGCTAGACCTTATAGGGTTTCCGATAACGCTATGAGATTTCACGATTCATCGTAAGGTTCTTCCTTTTTCATAAGGAACGTTATGATTGAGAAACTTGTGAGTTAACATTAAATCTTCTAATAAGGTTGCCTAACAAACAGGGAGTTTTACGCCATACTTATGGCGTCTTTGGCAACTCTTTTCTTTCCACTTCCTTCACTTTCCTATCCTTTTTTCACTTGTCTCTTCCCTCCTTTCACAGTTAAGCTAATTAATCAATCCATGGAATCTCCTTTACACCGATATTTGCGTTAACTTGGGTTATAAATGACCCAACATTGACTCACTTGGAAAACCAAGTGACTGCATAGTTGGATGTGAGCTCGAGTCTCTTTTTGGTAGTCTGAAGGCCCACTTTGCATGCCTTTTTGGACTTATTCCAGAAAATAATCCCGATGAGCCAGGAAAATCGAACCCACATCTTCGGATTTGGCAGTTTGGTGGCTTGACCACCAAACTGCGAAGCCCGTTCTAAGTTGCCTAAAAATTTTTTCGGTTCATAAGCATCACCTCGTCTCTTTTAGGAGCCTCACGAAGTGCTTTATAGGAAATGAAGAACCTTCTGAACGATTTGTGAAAACTTATAAGGTTTTTGGAAATCTTATGTATAAGATCCAGATTCAAAAGAGAAGCACAGTTTGTACAAATCGGAAAGGACACGTATTATATTGGTTTATAAGGGTTCATTTATAGATCAGCATTTTTCATCATTAAATGTCATGATTTATTAGTATGGTGATGGAAGTTGAGGAAACACGTCCACAAGAGACATAGTAACTTACTTGAGTCGCGTCCCGTCTGCTGTAGGTACGGTGTTGGGGCATAGGAACTCCACGCCTCGTTGCTCGTTGCGGCTGAAAATATAATTTCTTTTGTACTTCGTGCTTTCGTTATCTTTTTATATTTTAAAACTTGGGGGGAGAGGTGCGTTAATAATTATCCTGATCATGAAGAAATCAACGTTACTAAGGACTACTGTACATTTGATTGATACAAAAATGTCTCAATCAAATGCTTTGTGGGAAGTTGCCTTGATGTTTAAATTCTTGTTTTTTGTATTGAAAACTTGAATGATCGATCGGGACCGACCTGTAGTGAGGCATGCTGCCGAAAGTTAGAATTTTATTGACGTTGTCCAGTGCAGCGACCTCGGGGTGATGATTCACCGATGAGCTGCTGTAAGTTTTGGCCGCTGGCTTTTTTGAGTACGGTGGGTCATACTTCTGAAAGGTGCTTTTCCTTCTGCGGATAAGCGGATTTGTCAACAAAATAGATCTTTACTGACGACACAGCGCAACGAAAAAAAATTCTGGTTCAAATTTGGATCAGGCTAGTATTGCCAGATGAGGGTTTTTTGTATTTTTACTATTTTTATAAACATCTAGTGAGTTTTTTGTTTTATTTTTCAGTTGTGCAACATTTTAAATGTAAGAACATGGTAAATTTTATCATTTGACGTTTTTTTTCGGGGAAATTTCGTAGTTTTTCAATTTTGAAAAAAATTGAATTCCGTGAAGTTGTTCGAATGATTTTCCACCAAAAAAATCTAAATTCCGATTTTTGAATTTAATAACTCACATTTAGAAAAAACTCGAAACTTACGTAAGTTAGTGGAACAAACATTTCGAATTTCACGATCGAACTCAAATTTTGATTCTTCTGGTGACTTTCGGGACGAAATATGAGACTTCAGAATTTCTAGAGCTCAAAAAATTTTGGAATTCGGATTTCTAACTTCATCAAAAGTTTTTCGAACTCATCTGGCAACATTAAATCGTACAAAACTCGAAATTTTCAAATTCCCAACTTTTTCGGAACCGAATTTGGAGAATCTCGAGATAAACATCCCTCATCTCGCCAAAACTCGATGATTCGGTCGAAAACTGGTCAATTTTTTTCACTGTTGCACTGTGTAAGCGAAAAATGCTGAAAAGGACGAGGAAGCGCATGCATGCTAAGTTTTAGCGAGCAAAGAAACGATTTCAGCATTTCGCGTAAAAAGCAGCGTCGACGCATTTTTATCTCTCCATGTAAATTATGAAAAAAGAATGAAAACGCCTCGTTGCTGATACGATAAAGCCATTTGAATATTATCACATTTTTCCTCCGTGAAACACGGGAATTCCGTGAGGGAAAAATGCTTCTAGTTGTGGAGATTATTGGACTGAAAATTTGCGGATTACTAGGTTCTACAGTAAAGACCAAGGGCGGAGCTAAGGTTTTGATCAGAGGGGTATTTTTTTTTCTTTGTAAGGAGTTTTTGAATTTTGAAGTTTTGAAGGTGTCGATCGAACAGGGCAAGAAGTGGAAAGATCTGGATTGTTATAAAAAATTGGGAATTGTTTAATTACGCGTAGAAAAGATTTTTTTACTGCTATATTGACGTTTTTATTGGAGATTGGAATTTTTTCAGACATTTTGTGATTTTATAAATTTTTTTTGAAAATGACATTGTCGGAAATTTTGGAAAAATAAGGGATTTCCGTTTATTTTTCGTAATTTTTTGAATCTGGGAAAAATTTTTGAAAATTTATTGAACCATCGTTAATTTTTCTCACTTTTGGAAACTTGAAAACATTAATGAGAAATCTGTCGAATTTCAAGAATTTTCAGTATTTTTGAAACTTTCGAAAATTTTCAAATTTATGGTGTATTTGCAAGAATTCGGAATTATTTGAATTTACGTACAACTTTGTAAGTTTTGGTTGAATTTTTGAAATTCACACTAAAATTTGGTAATTTTTCAGAGTATTATGAGAAGGAAAATTTTAGAATTGTTCGTAAATTTTAGGGATTTTTGTGGAAATTTTCGGATAATGTACCATTTTTGGAGTGTTTTCAAAAAATTATTCACAATTTTAAAAACATTTTTTGTAGAATTTTGAAAAATGAAGAATTTCAAAAAATGTGTGCAATTTCGGAACTTTGAGACAGAGTAAGGTATATAATTGAATTTTCTGTTTTATACATTTTAAAAACAAATTCCTGGAAGAATTTGCCTCTAAATGTACCTACAGTATTCCAAATATATGCCTTCACGATTTTCCCCTAGATTCAATAGAAAAATATTAGAAATCTAGGGAAAAAATGAAGGTATATATTTCAAATACTGTAGAGAATGACCGGTAATTTGTAATACCTTATCGATCGACACCCTGATTTCGTAGACTCTTGAAATTCTGAAATGTTCAGAGTTTTGAAATTTTCCAACGTTCAAACTTCTAAAAATTTCATAATTTCCGAAATTTCGTAATTTTGTAATCAGCTTCGTCGTATCAACAAGTTGTCCCAAAATTAAGGCAAGTACTGAAAACCAGATTCTTTGTACACATCTAAAACTGAAATTTCGTTTCTATTTTTTAGGAACTCTAAACTGATAACCTTATCAATATACAGAACAACTCCAAAAATCTGAAGTGTCCAAGAACTCACTGTTTTCTGAATTCGTGTTAATTTCAGGACATCAAATTTTCGAAAAATTATTCTTTAAAACGATAATTCAGTGTCATACAGGCAAAATCTTCAAGCCAAAACCAAAAAAAAAAAAAAAAATCATAAAAAGCACGTCGCATGCCAAAAACAAATGCTCAACCAGACAAACAGTACAATGCAGCGGCTGGCTTCGTAGCTAGACGTATAAATATGTGTGGGCTGTGCATGTGCGCAATTGGTACCGTCCATAATTCAATTTATCAATACTGTAATCACATTTTTACATTGATAAGATTCGATACTCGAAAACGAAAAGAGTCTCGATCATTTTTTTCTCTTTATCCATTTTTAACCTGTTTGAGTCGTAGGGCCTGAGTTCGAATGATAATTTTGCTAGTCGAAATTGGGGATAGGAAGTTACGCAACTGTCCTTTTCTCTCTCACAAGAGCAGTCGTTTGGTGAGAGTGAGAGAACAATAGTATCGCCCATCCGGGATCGAAATGCAGCTAGTGTCGAGTCCGATAAAGTTCATTTTCTGCGCGAAATGGACAGGGTAATGAACCTTATGAATGGCACTCGGCATTTTCTGTATTTCCACGTCGGTTTTCTGGTTTTTCTTGTCTTATAAGAGGTTTTTAAGAGGGCATTCGACGTTATTCAAGTGCTGAATAGTTACAGATTTGCTATTTTTACGCAGTTGTGACGATTTTGGCTTTTGTTTGTTTATTGTTGTTTTTTGGGGGGATTTGGGTTGTTGATTTATTAGCGAACACACGTGGGAGTTTGATCGGAGTTGGTGCCTTGAAATCCTGTTCTGTTTATTCGATCAATGTTTCACGTAAACCGCTGATTAATCAATTATTGGCTTAATTTCGGGACTGGGGATATGTGGATTTGAAGGCTGTCCACGGAAATTCGATAATAGTGCAATAATTTTGTTCTAAAATGATCGTCATGATGGGGAACCTTAAATTTCACGTGGGATTCTAAAACGAATTTTTCTGTGCTATTTTCTGAAATTTGGAAAATTGAGGAAGGATCGAACATTTTTTTGAACGTTGAATGTTGAACATTTTTAGGATTCAAAACAGTTTTTTCAATTCTGTGGATTATTATAAATTTTATTTATGTTTTTTTTGTTTGCACAATTTTCAACTTTTTTGAATTATCGCGAGTGTTGTAGATTTTTGTGGAACAAGTGGAATTTTTGACATTTTGGGAAAAAAAGAAAATTTGTGACAAACTTTGAGGAGCTTGAAAATTTTTTTCACTTGAAACGATATTTTAAGTAATTTCTCTTCGTGATGAGTTACTTTGTTGCAACGAGCGCAAGTGAATTGGAGTACAAAAGCTGTGCTGAGTTCGTACATAGATGAAAAAGATGCTTTTTTTACTGTCGTGGTAGCAGATGCGCAAAGTTTCAAGCTCGGCTTGGCGGATATCCTTAGCTACGTACACAGATACACAGAAATAAATACATGTAACGAGTGTATCGTTTTTTGCATGAATCTGTTTTTATGATTTTCGTGAAATCGATACGTGGTGCCTGCGTTATCGCGAGTCGAAATCGACGGGTCAATTGGATCAGGTAGTCAATTTTATCGGAGATTTTCGAGTTTTTTCATTTGGATTTTTTAGTTTTGGAGTCTAGAAATTTGGGAATTGAGGTCATGATTTATGTGTTTGTTCCGAATTTTTAAAATGTTGCTCATCCTTTTGAATTTTCGGAATTTAGGAATTCGCACAAAATTTTTAGAATGTTTAGAATGTTCATAATTTTCGAAATTCTCAAACTTCAATTATTTTGAAAATTTTCAAAATTGCCGAATTTTCAGTATTTAAACAATGTCCATAACTCAGAGTTTTGAGAATTTTGACAATTTTTGAATGTGGCAAAATTCGTAAAATTTTTTAAATTTACAATTTTCTAAAATTTTTCATTAAAATTTTTGAAATTCTTATATTTTCCAACATTTCTGGAATTTTCAAAATTGTGAAACATTCCAAAATTACCGAAATTCCCAAATTCTCCGAAATTCACGGAATTCTGAAAATGAAAACATTGAAAAATGTACGAAACTTTTGAAAATTGTCAAAACTCGGAATTTCAGAAAATTAAAAAACAAAACATGTAATTCTCCGAATTTTTGAAATTGACATTGTTTTTTAAATTCTCAAAATGATTAGAATTTTGAAAATTATGAAAAAATTTTCCAGGATTTCGAAAATTTTCTAATGTAGCAAAATTTGCAAAATCGTCGAAATTTCCAATTTCATATCATTTTCCAGTATCATTGAAATTTCTAAAATTCTCATATTTTCCAACATTTTCGTAATTTAAATTTCTAAAAATCGAGACATTAAAAAATGTACGAAATTTTCGAAAATTGTAAAAACTCGGAATTTCGAAAAATTTCAAAAAATTTTTGATACTCCAAATTTTCGAAATTTACGTTGTTTTTGAAATTCTCGAAATGACCAGAATTTTGAAAATTATGAAGAAATTTTTCATAATTTCGACAATTTTCGAATGTGGCAAAATTTACGAGATTTTTGAAATTCTCAATTTTCTAGAATTTATTAAGTTTCCTCGAAATTTCGAAAATTCTGATATTTTCCAACATTTTCGGAATTTCCAAAATTATGAAACACTTCAAAATTACCAAAAATCTCAAAATCTCCGAAATTTCTAGCATTCTAAAAATTGAAACATAAAAAAATTTGCGAATTGCTAAAAAATTTTTAAAATTCTCAGAATTTTGGAAAACTAATACATTTGTCAATTCTCCACATTTTCGAAATTAATATCATCTATGAAATTCTCAAAATGACCATGATTTTGGATGTTATAAAAAAATTTCCTAAGTTTCTAAAATTCTATAAAGTATTATGAAGTATTTTAATATAATTATACATAATTATTATAACAATTACGAATAATTATGATAATAATTATAACATAATTATGAAGTAATAATACTTCATACTACTTAACTTTTTTTTTAATCTTAATAACTTCTCAATATTCTCGCTCTCATGAATTCCCAAATTTCGAAATTTCCCTTTCTGAATTCGCTCCATAATAAAATCCAACTGTCTGATCCAACTCCATGAAATTCAAGTGCATCAAAAGTGTAAACAACGATAAACAAACAACAGCTCTGTTCCAAAAGTACACGCTAAAGGGGCAAAGTAGAAAAACGATTTCTCAAAAAAAGGGACTGTATATTCGGAGGGCGTCGGGAAGGAAGTACACAATTCAAAATGCAGAATTTCAATCTCTCACCATCTCCCGTCCTTTCTTCTTTCTTTTTTTTCTCTGTTCTACGACGCTTAATCAAGCCCTAATGAATCTGGACCCAAAAGTTTCGATGTCGCAGTAAATACACACAAAAAATTCTATCGGAAAATCCAACGGCTTTAGCAACGCACTTTAGCAACGCGCGTTGCTAACGTGCGCGACTAACCCTCAGAACAGCTCATTAATGTTCATAGACATAACAGTAACTTCTCCTCCGAATACACTTCCAAAATAACGTAACGTACGACAAAAAAGAGATTGAAAGTATGAGAAACATACAAAGAACGTTTTTCTACGTGTATGTATCTGCACACTAACCTGAGACAGAGGGAGAAGTTTTTATGTACTACGACTGACCTGTAGCAGAGAGCCATCAGAGCAAATACTACGAAAACACCCCCTACCACCGACATGAGCATACCAACTAAAAATACAGTGTTAGAGCCGTGGTAGTTCTCTGGTGATTTTTTTCGTCGATATTACGTATTTTTCGTCCCACAGCATGCAGGCAGACAGACAGAGACGACAGCAGTGACAGACAGAAACAGACAAGAATCAGAGAAGCCAATATCAGCACATGAAATCATCATTGTTTCATTGTTTCAAGAATTGCGGCGCATTTTCTCGTCTAGTTTGATGGGAAAAAGAGCTTTGGTACTTTTACCCAAAGACGAAATTCGGGGGGAGGGGGGAAAATTTTTTTCCCTTTTTCAGGGCTTTTCCTTTCATCTGTTGGATGGTAAAGGCGAGCTAGTGGATTTGCATGTCAAAAGTGCGAGGGTCGATCCACGAGCCCACCTACAATTTTTTTTTCTTCGCTTTCTTTTGGTTTTTATCAGTCGTGCTCTTACAGGGCGTACAAGCAGCTGGCACATTGCCGTACCCAACATATCATTTTACACGGGTAAACGTTGCATTCTACGATACAGAGATTTCTATTTTCGGATTGTTTTACACTCGGAGCTCGGAGGGTGTCCGAGTGGGGTTTAATTTTGGGGGGATGAAATAAATTTGATAGTTTTGAGATATTTGAACGAGGGGCTTTTATGAAAATTCCTCTCAAGTTAAGGGTCATTTTGACCGCACAATTTGAGGGCTAAGCCTCAATTTTCAGGGTTAACCCTCAATTTGAGACTTAACCTTTAAAGGGGGGGGGGGGGGTGGACATTTTGCGAGCTTCGAGTGTATGCTTACATTCGATTACGTGCAGACGTACGTACGATTATTACTCTGTTTACGTAAGCTCGATTCTCACGAATGAGAGGAGATTATATATTGAGGAATTTCTAAGGAATCGATGATTGGAGGAATTGTGAAATGATCGAGTTTGAGGGCGTAGCTGAGATTTTGATCGGGAGGGGGGGGGGGGGGTTGTTTCTGATGTTTTACGAAGTTTTTATGATTTTGTGTGCGAAATTTTTGGGATTTTCGAGTTTGGAGATTTTTGAGGTTTTGGAGTGTTTGGGATTTGGGAATTTCGTGGGATTCGGACTTCTAGGGATTTTGAGATTTTCGGAGTTTCGAAGTTTGGAAGTCATAGAGTTTTGAATGCTTCAAAGTTTTTTCGATTTTTAAATGACTGGAATTTTCGAGTTTCGAAAGGTTCGGATATTTCGTATCTTTCGAAATTTTTGAGTTTTCGTAAAAATTTCAGAGATTGTCGAAATCTCAGTCCACAATTCAAGGACCCTCGACCATCATAAAGTCAAAAAATTAAATAAAATCGCCGAAAACTGGAACGATAGCCCGCATTCGTGAGATCGCACAACGAAATTACATTGTTTTTTCTTTCGCCCACGAAATGCAACCAATTCATGTTAAATTTTAATCAAAAATGCTTCATCGGTGTTTTCTCCTTCCTCGCCATCGACGTATCAGCATACTGTGCCACGAGAATATATATAAAATATATCGAATATACTTAACATAATACCCAGCATAACGTCAAGAAACAGGAGCATAAAAGACATAGACTGTGTGTTGATATAAAACACACATTACGAGTACAGGTCGAGGGCTGAAAATAGACCTTGAACTGGCTAAGCTCCAAAAAATACTGGGTTACTTTAGGTAAAGATCCGATCTGAGCTAGAAATTCAACTTTTTTTGGACGTAGAACACGTTTCGGGATTTTCCCCTTTTCAGCCCTCGCGAATACGTTATAGAAATGGGCTAAAAGAGATGACAAATGATAATAATTGATAATATCATGAGAGAATTGACGGCCGCGTGCGATGCCTCCTCATCTCATCCAGCTAGGCACGAATAACTTGACGGTGACAGTTTGACAGGCGACGACAGTCTCTCACTTGACTCGTGCTACTGTACCTGTAGCAAACAGCCATTAGTGCAAAACAAATGAAGACGCCCTTTACGACACCCACCAGGATCAATACCATCACCACGCGGCTAACATTGTCCGACTGGTCATCTGCAAATCACCATCTCATTCTTACTCCCGTGCACACGAACTTCATCCTGAACCCCTGATTTTATCTTAAATTAGGTGGGTAGATTGTAAACAGATATTTTGGGCCTTAAGGTACATTATGAACAGTGATTAACACATTAGACTCTCTTCAATTTTTGATAGGGATGGGAAGTTACGCAGCTGTCCTTTTCTCTCTCACAGGAGTAGTCGTTTGGTGAGAGAGAGAAAGCAATAGTGTTGTCCCTGGCAACAATTATGATAGCATCCATAGGTTATTTATGAACTGATTTGCATTTTATGTATCATCATATTAAGAAGAATGGATTTATATAGCTCTTGGTGATGATTTATCGTAAGCTATAATTACGGGAAAAGTGGAGAATGTGGAAGTATACATTTGTTACAATTATAATGAATTCTACGTATACAAATTCGCGACTTATTTAGTGAAATTTTAAATTTTCACTGTTTTGAAATTTTCGGTACTTGATATTTAATGTTTACGAGTTCAAAAAATTTCAAGAAGGTTAGAAACTTCAGAATTTTGAAAATTTCCGATCCTTTTTAGAATTTCGAAAATTTTCCATCATTTTTAAAAAACTGAAAATTCTTTGATCTTTTTTCAAAAACTGGTAATTCTTCGATCTTTTCTAGAAAACTCGAGTTCATTATTTTTAGGTATTCTTTATATTTAGAAATTCTTCAATCTTTTTTCGAATTTCTAAAGTCCTAGATTTTTTCTCAGAAACACGAATTCTTCGATCATTTTTCGAATGCCGAAATTCTTCTATCTTTTTTCGAAAATTCGAAATTCTTCGATCATTCTTCGAAAACCCAGAATTTCTCAGTTTGAATACATGTTGGCGAAAATTCGGAAATTTCAGAATTTCACAATGCTTTAAAACTTTAAAAATCGCATGATCCTTCATGCAAAACTTGAACAATTATGTTAAATTCTAAGCAGTCAAAAAAATTCAAAAATTTTAAAAAAATGTATGAAAATTCCGTAAATAAAGAGAAAAGCCCCTCCCTGATTAAAATGTCGGCTACGCCCTTGTTGATCGCGGAGTGATGAAAACACGCAATTCATACTGATTTTATGACTGAAGTTTAACAACTTAAATAGATGAAATTGACGTAAAAAATAACTGACGATTTCAAAGTTTCATCCATAAAAAAAATCTTCGTATTTATAAACAAAAATTTACAGTTTTCGAATCGAAATCGAATCTATAAAATTCAAACATTGCGAGTCCTCCCAAAAATCATTTAATCATCTCTGGAAGAAATTTTTCTCGTGGCAAAAGTTACGGACATTTCGATGCGAGAAAAAGGCAGACTCCGGAGATTGAGAAAGTTGCAAAAGTCGACCGCGGTACAAACTTGTTCGGCTTTGTTGATTCGTTTCTAATTAAATACGGTGCTCGTTAAACAATAACCCGCGGAATAACAAAAAACATGGCCCGGCTTCCGAGATCGATTATGATTCGAAAGTTTAATAACGTTCGGGGGGTTAATAAAACTACTTTATTAAACTGCGTGGAAGTTGAAAATTCTAGGCTGAATCTCGAGGTTAGTGATTTTCGTTGGTATGTGGGCTTCATTATCCGCGGTGGAAAATATAATCCCGGCAAAATGATGAGCTCCGAGGAGATTGTGTTTAAGGGTCCCCATTAAAATAAAAATTCGTGGGAATTTTTCGATTTACGGAAGATGGTAGTCTATAATTTCAATTACAATGACAATTACGCCCAAGTGGAAGAGAATTTATGTTTGATGGCCCGAGGATGATAAATTCCAGGATTTTATGCCTTTGGCTCTCGTTTCAGAGGGAATTTAAAGTCAAAATCGAAAAATCGATCTCGTAGACTCGAACTTGAACTTGAAAACTCGACCTTAAAACTTGAACTCCGGAAATCCAACTCGGAAACTCGAAAATTCAAACTCGTAAACTCAAAAATTTTTACTTGAAAACTCGAACTGGAAATATCGAACTCGAACTCGAAAACTCCAACTCGAACTCTAAAACTCGAAATCGAAAACTCGAACTCGAAAACTCGAACTGGAAAATTCGTACTTGAAAACTCCAACCCGAACTCAAAAACTCGAAATCGAAAAATCGGACTCGAAAACTTTAACTCGAACTCGAAAACTCGAACTCTAACTCGAACTGGAAAACCCAAACTCGAAAACTCCAACTCAAACTTTAAAAGTCGAACTCGACCTTAAAACTTGTATTCGAAAAATCAAACTCTGGAACCCGATTTTGAAAAATCATACTCGGAACTCGAACTCGAAAACTCGAACTTAAACTTGGAAACTTGAACTTGAACCCGAACTCTAAAACTAAAAATCGAAAACTTGAACTCGATAACTCCAACTGAAAATCGAACTTGAAATAGAAAAATCGAATTGACTCGAATTTGAACTCGAAAAATCGAACTTGAAGTCGATCTCGAACTAGAAAACCCAAACTCAAAAACTCCAACTCAAACTTTGAAAATCGAACTCGAATTTGAAAAATCATACTCGAAATTCAAACTCGAAATCTCGAACTTAAACTTGTAAACTTGAATTTGAACTCGAACTCGAAAACTTGAACTCGAAAACTCCAACTCAAAATCGAAAAATCGAACTCGAAAAATCGAACTTGACTCGAATTTGAACTCAAAAACTTGTACTTGAACTCTAACTCGAACTGGAAAACCCAAACTCGAAAACTCCAACCCAAACTTTCAAAGTCGAACTCGAACTCGAAAAATCAACGTCAACACTTGAATTCAAAAAAACATTGAACTTGGAAACTTGAACTTGATCTCGAAAACTTGAACTCGAAAACCCAAACTCGAAAACTCGAACTCAAACTCGAAATTTGCTTGTTTTCATCGACTCATAAAAATAGAGTGTAGGAACAATTTCGGGAATAAAAAAGGAATTTTCCAGCACTTTTCCAAGTTTCCTAATGCAAGATAAACGGTCGAGATGATATCGCGGGGAACAATAAAACTCCCCGGATTTCAACGTGCAATAAAACGATCGAGATTCTCGATGCGATATCGAAGAATCATTTTCCGCCCCTTTTTTCATCATTTTTCTTCGGAATATCTCCAAGGAGTGAAGATTCATGTGACGTGTCTGAGTTACGACTACGCGTTTCATATTCTACGATAGTATTTCCTCGAAATATTGAAAATAATCAATATTATTTTCACTCCTCACAATATTTTCCCATCTTAGATGTACAAAAAAATAAGTATGATACAATATCGATCGATTGAAGGATTGCGAAAATAGGCGCGATTAGCATTATCGCGATGACGCGCGAAATTGAATGTCCGGCCTCGAGCAATGTTTAATTCCCTGGATCGAATTAGAAGATGAACGCAGCGACGATGTTCGGTGGAAAGTTCCCCGAGCACTTTGGACGCTTGACCTAATAGTTCAGTCGGGGAATTCCGATACAAATCTCACGAACATCGACGATTCGCCCTCTTAAAGTATAATTTTGGGTGTTTTGGTGGCTGAATTATGAGGTAATTCTTTGGGGATTGTACTTCGGGAATGATGGACGTAAATCTCATTGACGGAAGGATGAAAATTTGTGATGTTTATGGATTCTAGAGCATTTAACCCCTAAAACGTTTTCCCGCATGGTCGTTTTTGCTATGATACTGTGTTTTATTTGTATTTTTTATCGATTTAGAAATAAATGACAGTACGAGGATGACTAAAACGCGATTTCATCGATGATACGGTCTAAAATCACGATGTTGATGGATTTTAGAGGATAGAACCTTAAACATATGTGCCACGTGGTCGTTTTTTCTACGATATTGTGTTTTTGATTGTATTTTTCGTTGATTTTGAAGGATCTGACACTTTAGGAATGACTTAAACTTGATTTCATCGATGGTGTGATCGAAAATCATGCTATAAATGGATTCTAGGGCACCTAACCTCAAAAATTCACGCCAAGTGGTCGTTTGTTACTTCATTATCGTAAATCCGACAGTATTTTTATTTTCTTAAGAAAATGATACTTCATAAATGGTTCTATTCTTGATTCTATTAATGATGCGATCAAAAATTGTTAGATCTATGGATTCCAGAGAACTTTACCTCTAAAAGTTCTCGCCACGTAGTCGGTTGCTCCCACATTTTTGTAGGTTTTTTCCGTATTTTCTCTTTGTCAATCATTTATATCATAGAAGATCATGATAAAGATGAATTTGAGAGAACTTAACCTCACAAATTCCTGCCACGTGGTCGTTCATTTCTTTATTATTGTAAATACAACTGTATTTTTGTTTTTCACGGGAAATTTCACTTCAAGAATGACTTCAATCTTGATTCTATCGATAATGCTATCAAAAATTGTAAATCAAAAACATGAATGACACTCAAGTAACGACTCAGAGCTCAATTATATCGATAGTACGATCGGAAATCATGATGATCGTCGATTTGAAAGGTTTTTGAAGGAAACGACACTACAGAAATGACTGAATCTCGATTTCGTCGATTGTACAATCGAAAATTATGATCAGGATGAATTTTAGAGCACCTAACTTCAAAAAATGTACGCCATGTAGTCGTTACTTACTTTATTATCGTAAATTCAACTGTATTTTTGTTCCCCAAACAAAATTGCACTTCAGAAATGACTCTAATCTTGATTCTACCGAAAAAACTATCAAAAATTGTAATGTCCATAGATCCCAAAGAACCTAACCTTGACAAAATTTCGCCACGTGCTCATTTGTTCCCACATTCACGTGGGTTTAACCGTAGTTATTTTATTTTCAACATGAATGAGACTCAAGTAACGACTCAGAGCTCAATTATATCGATAGCACAATCGGAAATCATGATAATCATCGATTTTAAAGGTTTTCGAAGGAAGTAACACACAGGAAATGATTATATCTCGATTTTATCGATTATACAATCGAAAATCAAGATGAAGATAAATTTGAGTGAACCTAACCTCAAAAAATTCCCGCCATGTTATCGTTAGTTACTTTATCACCATAAATCCAACTGTATTTTTGTTCTCGAAAGGAAATCACACTTTAGAAATGACTCTAATCTTGATTCTGTAGATGATACGATCGAAAATTGTTTGATCCATACCTAACCTCGAAAACTTCTCGCCACATGGTCGTTTATTCCCACATTTACCCAAATTTAACTGTATTTTTTCCGTTTGCAATATAAATAGCACTTCAAGAATGACTTAGAGCTCATTTGCATTGATAATACGAATAAATAACGTCATATTAACGAATTAAAGACGACCTAACCTGAAAAAAGTTTCTCTGCGTGGTCGTTAGCGTATTTTTTCCGTTTGCAACGTTCGAGTATGACCCTATTTATTGTACTCGTATTATAAAATATGAATCGTGATTAATAAAAGAAAAAAGTGCTCACCGTAGGGGGTCTCTTTCGCTTTCGCTGTTTCCGTGCTATATTTACCACTGGCTTCGGTACTGGGAGTGACGGGCTCTTCGGTTGGTATGTCCTGAACAATGGAACAGTCCGGTCCACTCCAGCCGGGATCACAATAGCATTTGTTTACATTTGTGCACACCTGCAATCGCGAATTATGGTGAGTTTGCCTGAAAGTTTACGCTGTGCTCGTGTTTTTTCAGTATTTTGCGGAATGCTGGAAAATCATAGTTTATTCTGGAACCTTTCTGGTTCTCTAATATTTCTTTGAAAATGTGAAACCAAGTGTGAAATCATCGCGACCCAGAAAATTTTCATCTAGGCTGAAAAAAAGAAAATTGGAAAAAGCGTCACGTACCCCATTACCAGAGCATTCGTGGTTATTGTGGTTGCTGGGACATTTGCCTTGGTCGATGTGAGGGAACATGTTCACGCAGGTCTGATTAATGCAGATCTGAAGCACAGATGAATTTTCATTGTTCCTCGTCGTCGAAAACGGATTTCTATTTTACGCCGTTGAAATAGGTTTTGTTCGTAAATTAAGCTAGACGTTTTTTTGAGTGGCAGAATGATCGGGATGCAGAAAAAAAGCATTTTTAAACAACGTCGGAATTGATTACGAAGTTTTTATGGAAAGTTGGTGTCGAAAATTGAAAAAAGAAAAAAAAAGAAAAAGTTACACTAACATCGCGGGTGATTAGAAACTTCAACAACTAACCGAATTTTGAAGACATTCAGAAGATTGAGATATGAATTAAAAATTTTTGGGATCATGTAAAAATTTTGAGAAAATTCCAATATTTTTGATAGTTTTGGGAATGTCTGGGTAGTATTCAAAATAATCAACTACAAATTTCCGAATACAGTTAACTACCGATGCAAGTCCATTAAATACGGTAAACTCCGGAAATAAAGGTGTTACGGTTCAAAATAAAAAAAAATTAAAATACCATATTGAAATATCCCTTCACGGCTTCGCGTTTCCAGCCTCCTAATCGCTTTTCGCGTGTGCCAGCGACATGATAAACAAAATTTGATAGAGCAAACAAAACGCGTCTTGGGCGCATGCACAAATTGAACGTAAATAAACGGCGCATTTGTTTACCACGGTGAAACTGGGTCAGCGCGAATAATGTTGCTGCGGATTGATACGCGAGCGTGTAATTTCTCGACTCCGGCACAGAGAACCCATTTTCTCGTTAAAATTCGATACACCGAGTTCGCTTATTTCATTAGCGAACAATAATCGCGTTATGAACTTTATTATTATGCTCTGGATAGGAAGTCTTTTGCTGTCGCAACAATATACACTGACGGATTTGGATTGTCTGAACTCGAAAAATATAATAATCGTGAGGTTGAGACTTAGATCGAGATTATTAGTATTAGGAGGGCTTGAGTTGGGGGGATGAAATCGAGACTTGAATGTACTTTAAGAACACATTTTGAGAATTGACTGTGTTTCGATGACTTGTATGGAGAGTTGAATATATTCGAAGAAGTGTATTGGAAGTTTTTTGCATGGGAATGACTGAAATCGAGTCTTCACTGTATTTTGAAGGTTTAAATTGGAAGCTTACTGTATTTGACGAACTTTTATCAGAGTTCAATGTACTTGAAGGACCGAAATCGAATTTTTCTCACATTATATTTGTAGTTGACTCGGAGTTTGAAATATTTGAAGGACTTTGATCGAGATTTAAGTGTATTTCAACGACTTCTCTAGAGTTTACTGTATATTGGTATTTTGAGGGTTCGAAACAAGAGTTTAGTCGTTAACTAATTTTTATCATAAGTTTAATTTATTTATAGGAGTTATATGGAGGGTTTACTGTATTTCAAGGACTCGTGTCGAGGTTTTACTGTTTTCGAAAAACAAAAGTGAAAATGTATTGCATTTGAAGAGGCATGTTAGTAGTTGACAGTGTTTCGAGAGCTCGATCTGAGAGTTCGGTATATTCAAAGGACTTATATCGAGAATTGACTGTGTATGTATGACTTGTATGGAGAGTTGACTGTATTTGACGATGTGTATTGGAAGTTTTTTGCATGGGAATAACTGAAATGGAATCTTGACTGTATTTTGAAGGTTTAAATTGGAAGCTTACTGTACTTGACAAACTTTTATCGGGAGTTCACTGTATTTAAAGGACCCACATCGAATTTTTCTCTCATTTAGAAGAGCATATTCGTAGTTGACTCACTTTCTTATATTTCGAAGACTTCTATAGAGTTTACAGTATGTTGGTATTTTGAGGGTTCGAAACAAAATTTTACTAGGTAACTAATTTTTACCAGTAGTTTAATGTATTTACAGGAGTTATATGAAGGGTTTACTGTATTTCAAGGACTTGTATGGAGGTTTTACAGTTTTCAAAAGACAAAAGTGAAAATGTATTGCATTTGAATAGGCATGTTAGTAGTTGACAGTATTTCGAGAGCTTGTTATATTCAAAGGACTTATATCGAGAGTTCACGATTTCCTTTGGAATTGACTGTTTTTCAGTGTTTTGATGGTTCGAATAGAAAGTTTACTATGTTTAATTGACTTTTTTTGAAAGTCTACTGTATTCAGAGGAGTTATATCACGAGTGAACTGCATTTCAAGGACTTGTATTGGGATTTTATCGTTTTCGAAGGACAAAAATCGAAATTTTATTACTTTTTAAAGGGCATATTAGTAGTTGACGTTATTTCAGACGATTCAGTGATGATTCCTCTGTATTATAAGGACTTATATCGAGAGGTGACTGTATTTAAGGGACTTCCTTCGCAGCTGGAATCTTTAAATTCCAGAAATCTTTCAAAAGACGAAGGATCACTAGAAAATTCTTAAACTCTGCCGAAATTTTTTTGCAACAAAAAAATTCTGTTTTATTCTGTATCGTCAAGGACCTTTTTCGTAAGTGGAATTTCTCATCCTCACGAACTACCCCAATTATACAGAAATCCTAGAACATTCCTGAATCCGTAAAAAAAAACTCGTTGCAACAAATTTTCACGTTGTAGTGTGTCTCGAATTTGGTTCACTTACCATGTTATCACCACAGGATGTTCCATCCCGGACTAGTCCATTGACCGGCATTCCCGATAGATCGACTTTTCCTGAAGTCGATCTAAAAAATCAAATTTCATTCATGAATGAAAATTTAATTTTTTTTTTGAAATCGTAATTCCCAAAGTGTTTCGCAAAAAGTCTCTTGAACTAATCCCGAAATTCCTCCCCACCCCAAAACTTTGATTATCCTCGATAAAAATGTTATCAATACCCCAACTTACAGTTGCTACTGTTTTTTTATCAAGCTTTTAGTTCTTTTTGGAACCTTCTCCAGGTTTTTTTCGCACGTCTAACATCGAAACGCATGCAAAATCCTGAAGAGGGTTCCAAAGAGAAAAGAAAGCTTGATGAAAAACATTAGCAACTGTTGATTGGTTCCAAATGACCGTATTAACATCGCGGAGTGTAAAATAACCTCGAATATCTTAGATAAATCCCGGAAATTAAAAAAAAAAGGCGATTTGAACCTACTTGCACTCGTATTCTTGGCCCTTGATAAAAATGGTCGTGCGGGAATAATACTGATCCATGCCGTCGATGACCGGCTGTTTATTGCCCAATGCACACTGCAGCGATCCGCAACGCACGTTTCTGGAATCCAGATCAAATCCTATCGTTCGTTTTTTTTTTTTTACAACAAAAAAACGGAATCCTGGAAACTCGTAAAACTTGCAGGATTACCGAGCAATAATCTCGTGTGCACGCATGCACGTACGTCATAAATTTCAATATGGTACATTAAACAGTGCCATTTTTTCCGCGCGTAAAAAAGACTCTGTAAATGCAGTTTAGTGTCTGTGATTTTCGACAGAGAATGGAAAAAATGGACAATAAGAAGAACAAAACTCTGGAACTCTTTTATTTTACGTGATTTTTGTGAGTGAGATGAATCAATTTCGAGAGAATGTGGAATATTAGATATCCAAGATATAATCATCGCATTTGATTGTACTATTTTACACTTAGTTAAAATTTTCATATTTCCGTATCACAGAATTTTCGAATTACTTTGAAACTTCAAAAATCATAGGAATTCATCATCAAAATCATTCATCATAACTCCGAAAGTATAAAATTTCGAATCTTTAAGGCTTTCGTAGTCTTCGAATTTCTTAAGAACTGTCGAAAATTTCTAGACTAAGTTCCAAAACGCCTCGAAACATTTAGCCCGAATCGTTACAAAATTTGATATCTCCGAATTATCAAATTTTCGAAGAATCTTTAAACTTCAAAAATCATCAAAATTCGTCACTCATAATAACTCCGGAACCCTAAACTTTCGAAATTTTAAGGCTCCAAAATTTTGGAATGACTCAGTTTCCAGAGAATCTGGAATATTGTATATCCAAGATGAAATTATCGTATTTTATTGTACTATTGTAGACTTAGTTGGAAATCTACTATTTTTACACGAGTTGCGAAGTATGAATAAGTACCTTAGTTGGAAAGTGTATGATTTTTTTGATTGCGGAAACTATTATGACACTAGTTATGAAATGCACTGATATTACACTAGTTGTGGGATATGTCGTTACTGCCCTAGTTGCGGAATCAATTATTATTACACTAGCTGATAAATTTGTGAAGCCACTTATTGCCCTAGAATGTCCAAGTTCGAACAAAAGACTAAATTAAGGGACTCTCAAGTATTCCAAACTCTCATTTCCCGCAATAAATGCAGTATTTTTTGATAACGAAGTGAGCGGTCGAATGCCAGATAAGATTTTCATTGAATGGCGTTGTTGCTGGAGCGTAATCTCATCTACGGTTAATCTGGAAATTCAATCAAGAGCAACGGCGAAAGCTCACTTTATCGGGAAATCGCGAGCGTTTGTAAGGAGATACGCTCGTACGTTATTCAATGCAGTGCTTATGTATCGATCAGACCGAGAGCTAACGATTCGAATACGGTTAATACGTGATGTTCCTGCAGCATCGCCCGAGGAACATTGAAAACACGTAAATATTGCGAAGTCGGGGCATGAATTCCGAACGCAACCGCGCCAATCCCGGGTTTTTCATTTTATTCGATCGATTGCTTCTTCTTTTTCATTTATTTCGGAGTTTTTATCATTGAGAAATCTGATGCGGTGTTTGAAGAGGTTTTTGGGGTATTATAAGGTCAGTCATTGATATTTTGAGTGATTTTCTGACTAGTTTGGTTCGATTACCGTCCATTTTCCCGAATACAGTATTCTTACAGACCATTTTCCCGACTGACTATTTCCCCAACAAACAATTTTTCCAGGAAAATTGTTTGTTGGGAAACTGGTCTTTCGGGCGAATGTCTTTCGAGGAAGATTAGTTTCCCGACAGACTATTATAAACAATTTTTCCAGGAAAACAGTCGGGAAACCGGTCTTTCGGCCGAATGTCTTTCGAAAAAAACTGTTTTTTTTTTTTTTTTCGGAAGAACATTTCCCCGAAAGATCATTTTCCCGACAGACTATTTCCCCAGTAGACAATTTCTCCAGGAAAGCTGTCGGGAAACCGGTCTTTCGGGCAAATGTCTTTCGGGAACATGGTCTGTTGAGATATTGCATTCGGGAAAGTGACCAGGGACTGTTAACTTCAACTAATTTAACCAGTTAAACTATTCAAATCAATCAACCTGATTTAATAATTATTTAATCTATAAATCCCCTATTTACGTCAAAAATACGTAAAAAACGTTGACGCGAATAATGACGGCGAAAACAAAGACGAATAATTCATGCTAATTCGAGAAATGGCAGATCTGCGTGAAGCGGCGCAACTTGCATTTGAAATCACGATTGGAAATGCGGGGGCAAGGCGAAATCGCCGACAAATGGATCCAATCGAGTCGAAACGATTCGGGATCGGGAAGACTGAGGCGGAGGGATCGAAATTGTGTTGGTCCAAGTCAATAACGAGCGTTAGTTGCTCGGCGCCATTAGCTGGAATAAAGACGGGAAGGGAATTCGACATAGGCTAATAACTTTGTCGCACAACAAAGGAGAAACTGGGTGAAGCTCGATAAGGCGTCAAAAACGAAGCCGAATTTCGATAAGTTCAAGAAATAGAAACTCAGTGTATGTAGGGATGCTTTTTTATTAGTTGCGTTTTTATACGTGTTCGATGAAATTGGAAAGTTTGAAATTCGGAATTTCGATAAGAGGGGTGGGGGGGGGGGGGGGGGGGTATAGTTTTGAAAATTTCGAATTTTTTCTCGAACGTTCGAAAGATTCTGAGGTTTGGAATTCCTAGAGATGATGAGGTTTCGACTTTGAGATTAGTAAAAGTTTCGAAATATTCTTAAACTGTAAAATT
>JAPYZK010001054.1:0-62646 GCA_030522785.1 Platygaster equestris | reverse complement strand
TCCATGTTTTTCGGATTTTTTGTTTCGAAACTTCCTCCCCTTTACATGCTTACGAGGTCATAGACATGCTTTTTTTTCCAACTTTAATTCACCGAACGGGTGAAAAATAATATTTAAGAGCTGAAATTTTGAGGGGTGCTTAGAAGTGCTTTTTCACACCCCTCTGCCGTTTTTCAGCTTTTTCTTCACACCAAATGGGTAAGAAATTATATTTAAGGGCTGAAATTGTAGGGGGTGGTTCGGGGTGGTCTTCTTGACCTGTACCACGTTTTTCGTCCGAAGGGTAGTTTCCCCTTTACCCAGTCCGGTTTGAATTTACTTAAACCAGTCTGGATCAAATTTTCTCAAACCACTCTGGTTTAAGTTTCGTTAAAAACCACTCTTGTTCAATTCCTATAAGACCACTCTGGCTTGAATTTCTTAAGCCACTCTGGTTTAAATTTTGTTAAACCACTTTGGTTTAAGTTTTCTTAAACCACTCTGGTTTAAGTTATCTTAAACAACTCTGGTTTAAGTTTTCTCAAACCACTTTGGTTTAAGTTTCATCAAACCATTCTGGTTTGAATTTTCTTAAACCAGTCTGGTTCAAATTATCTCAAACCACTCTGGTTTAAGTTTCGTTAAACCACTCTTGTCCAACTCCTATAAAACCACTCCGGTTTGAATTTCTTCAAACCACTGTGGTTTAAGTTTTCTTAAACCACTCTGGTTTAAATTTCGTTAAAACACTCTGGTTTCACCAGTATTGAACCACTCTGGGATGTCCCCAGGAGATAACTATCTACACCACCTCTGGTTTAGCCGAATCTAGGGGAACGCTCGCAATCCCGAACACTTAACCAACGGATTTGGAAAGGGCGGAAAAACTGGTCAGAAAACATGTGTCACCTTTTCGGTCTGACAAATTTTGAATTTTATAACAACAAAATTGTTCATAACTTTCGCGTACTATATTTTATTTGAAAAATTCTAACCGATTTGGAAAAAGCGGAAAAAATACAAAAAAAAGTGCTAATTTGTAGGTCTGTCGACGGATCCAATATAATAACAAACCTTTTTTGCAAAGCGCCTCCGTCCAAAACTTTCTATCGTCTATCCATTCGTGTCATCATGCAAAGACCCTAAATTTCCAATTTCATCGAGATCTACCGAAAAAGCTTGTACTGATTTTGAAAAACTTGTAAATCCACCCCTGATCTCCGGGGAAAGCACCCTTCTAACCAACTTCTAACCAACTCTTGTAACCGTTTTACCGACATGGAAAACTAGCATTTTCCATATTTCGCGGCTTTTCAATCGCAACCCCTGCAGCTCTGTGTCTACTGTGGAAGCTAGGTGTGCGGACTGTAGTCACTGTAGTTGACTGTAGTTGACTGTAGTTGAGTACTGTTGTGCGTTCGTGATTGCCATGAATCGCATGAACCGCTGCAGCTGCGCAACTGTGCGCAATGCCGCTCGATATCCTCGTTGATGACTCTAAGCGTTCTAAGCTAACGTGTGCTAACGTGCGACGCCTCGCACTGACCAAATCCGCGCGACGGTATACATCCCCTGCAATTAATGTCTGCCCGCTGCTTAGTTTACCCCAGTTCTCCCAAAAGTTGCCCTCGCGAAACCTGATTTCGCGTTATGGACGATACTACTGGATGACTCGCGCCATGTTATTGAGCATCCACGTATGTTTCATTTCTCCCACATTTCTCGACCGAAAAATAACTTGATATCCTCGACACGCGACGTGATGTCACGCGAGCTTTTTTTTTCGAGGTCGATTTTGCAAAAATGTACCGCAATGAAAAAACAAGTTTTGGAAAAGTAATAACAACTCCGATCAGGCAACTAATGAAATTAACATGAGAAGGTAATTATAACTATTTTTCTCGAATATTTGAAAAAATGGCAATTTCTATCAAAAGTAAGAGATGTATAACATCTCCGAGCAAAACGCGTATTAGATTAAAAGTGATGGCATTTTTTTCAAATTGTAAGAAATAGTCTTATCCCACATACGTTGAGAAAGCGTGATTATTTTCAACTCGCGTGCACAGTTTGCTTACGTTTGTTCCAAATAAGTCGCCTAGCTATTTCAACTTATTTGTAGCATATTATAATAGTACTTTCTATTTGTCACGTAGTGCGATTGTTTTCAAGTCAGAAAATCACTGAGAAATCACTAAAACAGGTAATATGATTACAGAAATACGTCCTAGAAGAGTTCAAAGTTGCTCATATCACAAAGAACGACGCGTTTATTTTTCTACGGGCCAAGAGAAAATTAAAATAGAGATAAATTTTCATAACTTCGGTAGTGAGAAAAGATAAGGGTTAATAAAAAGTTAAGTATCGAGGATAAGGATCGTATTTTTACACGAGGCGAATTAAGAAGGATGTTTTTCCAAGATTTCATTGCCTGCTGATAAATGCTCAACGATCATGGGAAATGGGATGAACAAGGTTAATAAAATTTCGTTTTTGGATCATTTTTCTTTCCGACTGCAGTTGCTCATTATTTTTGGTAATTTTACTGAATTGAATGCGAGTTTCAGGTGTTGCCTGGTCTGTACGTGGGCAATTATCGAGACAGTAAAGACCCCGCGCAACTAG
Organism: Platygaster equestris; assembly: GCA_030522785.1. Lineage (NCBI taxonomy): Eukaryota > Metazoa > Arthropoda > Insecta > Hymenoptera > Platygastridae > Platygaster > Platygaster equestris. The sequence goes on along the minus strand of JAPYZK010001054.1, from coordinate 60,042 downwards.
AACGTTTCGAAATAACGCATATTTTGGCTATCCACGATGGTGCGCGACGTCTTTATTCCGTAAGTATGAATTAATGTATAATACATAAAATTGTGTATTTTCAAATGCTCTTTCGTCCACGAGTCATTCGAAAACGAGCATTCTTTTCACACGACTGCAAAAATCGCTCAATTTGTTCGGAAAACAACAGTGGAAAGTAAGGAATTTTTTTAAAAAAATGTTATAAAAAACAAAATTTCCAGTTGAATTTTCCGAAAGTCGTCGAACATTATTATTTGATTCGAGTGTACGTCTTTGACAAATTTCATATTTCAAGTCACGAACTTGGTGTGAATTCGCATATTTTTATTTTCGAAATCGAGTTTTTTTAATTTCCCTGTCAATAAAGTTTACACGCTGTCGGATTTGGATAGAATAAAATTTTTGTTTTCAATTCAATTAATAATGAAAAATGACGACGAAGCGAGTAATTTGATGCGAGTATTTGGTTTTTGTTTTCCTGCAACTATCTAGCTATTTCTACGCTTTTGCTATGAATATTTCAAATACATATTGCGCATAAAAATTTCTGTCATCAGTATGCGGCGATTTGAATCGAGTACGAGTTGGTTGAATGCTCCTGAACCTTTGGATACAAATTTTAACGTTTTATGAAATTTCAGAGTGACTGAAAGTTTCACGATACGATGTATAATCATACATATATTATATTAAAGACTGCATTCATTTCTGTTCAGGATAAACACTACCTCTGCATTTTAGCGGCGGACACGCCGGACCAAAATCTCACGCAATATTTTTCTCTATGTAATGACTTCATTCACTCGGCGCGCCTGAGAGGCGGAAACGTTTTAATACATTGGTATGTGCTGGTTATAAAAACGCCTCTGTGCATTTTTTTTCAAGTTGCCGCCGCGTTTAAAAATTCAGACAAAGTACGTACCGCTCATATTTTTGTATAATATATGGCATTTCGGGACCCCTGTGAAAATTCCGCGGTTATTTACAAAACTTGACTTATGAACATTTCAGTTTTGTCGAAGACATGAAAATTTACGTGAATAAAATTGAAAATTTTTCAAAATGTTGCGATGATCGAAAATCGAGTGACTTTTTGAAATCTATTTTTTTCATGTCAAGCCCAACTTCGATTTTGACGATTCGACGCTCCTTTTTTTTGGGGGGGGGGGGGGAAGTAGAGGAATAAGAATTTCAAAAATTGACACCAGTTAGCTGCCGCATTAGTGAAATTCCAAGTCGTTGCGCATTTTGATCAGACGTCATAAATCGATTTTCGAAATTTCTCCATTAGAAATCCAGGAATGTCAAAAAATCGGAGAAAGATGGAAAAACATTGAAAATTCCAAAAATTCCGTCTATATTGAGGAATGATTTTTCAGAATCTATTACAGTATTTCTAGATCGCGATTGACGAAACTTGACCTGTGTAGGGGTACAGGGCTCTCTCTCTCTCTCTATAAGTTGCCCTGCATCCCCTGCAAACTTAGCTATTATTATCATTGCAATGGTGCAGTAGCAGTGCCGGTAAACTTCTAATGTGGAAGCCCATAGAAGCTAACCCTGCAACCATGTAATAGTATATTGTCATTAGTGTTATTATATATTGTTGTTATGTATTGTTATATAACAACATATAATATAAGTTGTTATATATTGTTATATATTGTTACTAGTGGGAGTAAGAGGAGATTCCACTCGCGTGTTGCCACACTCGCTACGCTCGTGAGACAATCTCCACGATCGAGGAATCTCCTCTTACTCCCACTAGTCGCACACAATATTTCATTCAACAACCGCGCAAATATGTGATTTCACGGCCCTGCTAAAAGGAGGGGAACTAATGGGTTACCTGATTGATTGATGCAACAATCGCCCTTAGAGCTTTGCAACGTACTTTAAGGAGTTAAAAACCAATTATCCCTTTCATTGCTTTGACTTTCATCGGTATTGATTATGACTGTATTCGACACTTTTGTAAACAACAACAAATACATTGCAGCAATACACGGTTTTGTAATTTTGAGCTTAGGGTTGGGGAGTTTGACGTTTCGATATATGTCGAGTCGCTCGTCCGCCATCTTGTTTTTATCATCCGTGCGAAAACTGAGCGTGAGTGAGTGAATTACTATAGGACGTCAAGATGAGCGTAGGCGAACAGCTTATTCGCCCAGCCGTGGGCGAACGAGTTCATCACTCGCATGCCATAAGTCAACAATCAGGTAATCCATTATTTCGTCCACTCTCAGCAGGGCCACGAAATCACATATTTCTCGCGGGCGTTGAATAAAATAATAAAACATAATAAACCACGTAAAACGCCAACATTTTTCAGTTTAGCGGGGATGTCTCGAAGCGTAACTGTAGCAGTCGCGTACATAATGAGCATCACAAATTTATCATGGAAAGACGCGCTCAAGGTCGTTCGAGTAGGTCGCTCAGTTGCGAATCCAAACATTGGATTTCAACAGCAATTGGAGGAATTCGAAGCAGGTCGTCTTCAAGAAGTAAGAAAATCATGTTATATTATAATACAACTCTAAGACAATAAAAGTATGTATCGAACAAAATCTGCATGTTTAAAAATATGACTGCAAAATTTTTTACGTATCATTCCGACCGTTAGAATGTAAGTATACTCGACTCTCGTGGACTTTTTTTTCAAAAATTTCCAAAATTTTCGAGTTCGAAATGCACCGTATTCTTACTTTTTTGGCTCTAAATACGCTATTCTTAATCGCCAAATCGTAAATCGTCAAAATTAGATATATTTCTTCGAATCTATAGATATGGGAAGTTTTAAGACGAATTTAAAAATGTGCATAAAGATCCGAGTGTTGGCGAACTGACCCGAATTATTTTCGAATTAATACCATCTAATTAATATTATCTTCTAAATAAATACACACGGAAAGTGTGTACTCATTTTGAATACGAATGTTGAAATTTGAGTTGAAAAAGGTGGTATGCTATATTACGATGATAATTCTGACTTTGATCCGAATTTCATTCTTCGGATTTGACTTCGAAATATTCCATATAATTTTCAACATGATTTTTGCAAATAAGTCCAGAATAAACTCACCATTTTTGACACGAATTTCAGAATCGATTCAAATTTTCGAATTTCAATCAGTTGCAAGTATATTGCAAAAAATTCAAATCTTGCCCAACTTTGAATCAATCTTTGAATCTAAAAAATCAAAAAGATAATAATATAATTTCGTGTGTCGAAAATACGAATGCCTGTATTTATAACAGCAGGTTCAAGTTGACAATTTTTCCGTATATACTATCGCTTAATTATCGAAAAAACCGCAGTTTTTCCAGTTTTCCCTCAAACTTGAAAGAATTAATTGACCCTGATGACATTGTTACAATTCACCCTTCAGCAAATGCAAAAATCATGGTAAAAGCCTCCATCAGTTTCTCCGCGGGGTTACCTTCAAACCTCGCAAGCTGCAGTAAGAGCTGGGTAACCCAGCTCCTCGGATGACTTGAGGATATAACCCTTGATTGACGTTGTTCAGGGCGATTAATTTAACCTCATTCAAACTTGAGGGGTTTAAAATCTTCAAACTTGAAGAGTATTATACCCCCAAACTTCAAGATAATATTATACCCTCAACATTTTTTTTTAAGTTTACAATAGGCTCGCTTCAATGAATCCTGAAAAATAAGTGACGGTTTTTTTGGTAAACGTGGTGATTTGTTCTATTATTATTAGTAATGTTAATAATAATATTGATTGATTGATTGATTTCGAATGAGAATTCTAACGCAGGAAAGGAGACGATTGAAAGAACGTTTTCCAAGTTTGGCTTTAACCGCGGCGGACGCTGAAACTTGTAACATAACTTTGAAAAATTACGAAAGTTTGGCGACAGCGCAACAAGTTTGCGAGGGGAAATGCGCTCTCGGCCGTCCATGCCCTTCTGGACTGTGCAGGCAACCCTCGAAAAGGTATTGATTTATTCTTGTTATCAATGTTATTATTCGTGTATAATTAGAACAAGCAGTGGAGGCAGTGGATCAACGTGAAAGCCACGTCGTGCATTTCAAATTCCCCGCCTAGCTCCTGCCTCTAGCTCTTCTAAATAATTACAAAAACTGCGAAAATCGAACTCGAGGAATCCTGCGCAATGTCAAACATTTATAATCGTTCGTTCGCGAGTGTCTATTGCGTCTATTTGCTATTAAAATGAATAATTAAAATTAATAAAAATAAAACATTCCATCATTGCACTTTAGAAAAACTTGTAAAATTCGAATTTTGAATGTCCATTGGCATTAGATGATAAGTCAGAAAATTTGACGACCTAAAAATTCAAAGTCCGAAACTTTCGAGTTCGCCTTGCACAATTTGTATCCTATATAGGTATACCCCCCCCCCCCCCCCCCCCCCCCTACTTATTCGATTCTCATTCTCGAATTCACAAATTTACGTATTCAAATGTTTAGAGGCTTGAATTGTATCGCACGTCGCGTAGCTCGGAAGTGTTAAAAATTACAACTCTTGAAAAGTACATACAGGCTACCTTCTACTCCTGCTGTCACCTTCTGCTCCTGTCCCGCACCTTTCACTTTCTCTTCCTGTCCAACGCCCTGCTGCAGGGGTGACGCGAGTCGTTTCAACAGACTCTACAGAACTGAGAGCAGTGCAGCAGCTACAGTCTACACTTGGCTACTCTTGGCTACACTCGCGTACGCGACTGACTGAGTACGCTCCTGCTACTCCGCTCTGACTGGACATCAGAGAAACAGAAAGTTTCGATCCGCAATTTTGACAGGAGTAGAAGCTTGCCTGTACATATATATTATAAGAGAACGAGATTTCACGAATCCGAAAATTTAAATTTGATAAATTCTGAAACATGTTACACGTGATCCATTTTTTTCGAAATTGTTAATGCCCGCAGTAGGATGAAAATTCTCAAATTACGACGAAATCACAGAATCGTTAGACCTATTAAAATTATTTGAACGAGGATGATGTCAGCAGGAGCTTGAGGCGAAAATCATCCTCAAGTAGCATGGTAAACGTGAGCACCGGAAGAACACCCCCGCAAACTCCGAGATTGCTGCCTTCTGCTCCGCCCTCACCTGCGGCTATGTCGCGTTCCATGAGCTCTGCCTCGAATTATCAACCTAGATACACTCCTGCCAGCTTTTATTCTTACACAGGCTCAGCGCCACCCTCAAGGTATCATCATCATCATCCTTATTATAAATTATTATAAATTATTCATGCATTCATTATTTTGCATCCCCCTCGATTCAAGCGTTCTCGAATAAATTTATACTCAGACGACCCGGCCAGCTTCTCTGCGCTTATTATGTATTTCTCTATGCGACTAGCATCATTTTACAAAGTTTCGCATTTTCTCATCATCAGAATTTCACTAAAAGAAGCGATTATTTTTCATAAACCATTTTGGTTCTTATATAAATCAAAAGTACAATTCTTGGACAATTCTTCAGATTTTGTATTTTTTAGCAATTTTTGTTTAAAACTATTATAAACTTTTTGTTCTTTCTAACATTTTATTTTATTTCTAACTTCTTTTTGTATTTTTTTTTTGTTTTGCTACATTGCTTTCTTTTTTTTCTACGTCATTTTTTGAATGTTTGTCCGGATAATTGAGTTTCCGTCAAATTTCAGAAACATCATACTACAACTTATAAGTGCCTCTCAAAATACACAAGTTTTTCATTCAATTTCGGACTCGCGGTTTCGGACAATTTTTGCAAAGCGTCGCGCATTTATGCGACGCGATCGCCGCTTCATATTCAGTATAATATCGAGAGAGGGATATAATATGTATAATAAAGAGGGATATTATAAACATTATTGTAATAAAATGCGAGGCGATCACGTCGCATAGACGTCGACGCCGACGTCTACGCACATTCAGCTGAGCGCTGCACTGTGATATGATGAAGTATAGAATAATTGTAAAAATAAAGTTGGCCATAAAATGTTCTTTCACACGTACAGAGCAATATCGAGAGTCGACCTCTCCGTAGCCGTGGCTTGTAGCAGCAGTGATTACCCGCCGAGCGGTAGCAGTAATTTCTACACGGCCAGCGGGAGAAGCAATAACAACAGTATCTCATCATCCGCGAGTGGCGGCTGCAACAACTGGAGGCTGGTGGCCAGTTCGGCGCCAGTGACGCCCCGGGCGACGCCACCGGCTTCGCCTCAGCGCTGGCCCAGAAGGCTTTCCTCCGCCATAAGACTGCACTCGCCTACGCTTAATTACGTGCCACCGGAACCTACTTCACCTTAGAAAGTCTCTTCATTTGCAATTATTAATTACAATTGCAACTAGCGATAATTCGATCATGACGATTAACAAACGACGAGTAGTGCAGCAGTAGTGCAGCAGCAGCTGTATACACATAATATTTGCGAACAAAAGAAGAATTTTTCAACAAAACCATCCGTGGAACAGCTGACGAGAATAGAGCACGAATTTTTCGAAATTGATCCTCTTCAGAAAAATTTTCATTCCACATGAAACAGTTATCGGTAGCCCTCTGAAAAGGGCTAAGCAAAATCATGAAAGAACACATTTTTTTTTAATTCAGCTGAAACCTTAAAAAAAAAGAAAACTATCAGCCCTGAAAATGGCAAAACGAATCAATGATTGAAACCATTAAGCCTCGACTCGAAAACTCGGCCAAAATTTGAGGTCCTGCATATAAGGGCGCGTAAAAAGAGCAACGCTTTTTTGTTTCAATGCAGGCAGCTCGAAATATGTCCACAAGTAGAAAGTGATCGTTCGCATCGAAGCTTCGCCGTCGATCGGGAGTTATTACTCATTGTGATATCAAATTCGAAATACGAATTGTTACGAGCTGTTATAAAAAGCGCTGTTACAAATGATTAGCCTTCGAAGGTGGAGATTATAATTATTTCTAATCCTTGATAAGAAAGAGAAGCTCACAGGAGTTGTTGTTCTACCTCATCGATCATAATAATTAATCATAATGCACTCTGATGATTTGATCGCGGAATTCGCGAAATTCGCGGAATTCGCGGATGCGCGTTAATCCATGCTGATGCAGCATTTCGATCGCTTTAAGCGCTATTTCGAAACTGTACAATTGGCGGTCCAGAAAATTCACGCAAATAGGACGTATCATTAAGAAAAAGTCCGGTCTGTGATTATTATCAATGCGTGAACCCCACGATGCAGTCCAAGCCGTTATTTGTATTGCATATACAAATACTGTTGACTATTGAAAGTTATTTTTGTCATCGTCGTAATCATCGTAGTTGAGCAAAAATTTTACTCATTGTCAAACACCGACACGTCAGCATTTTTTCAGACCTGATGTAGACTAATATTATTCGCCTTCGGTGTAAAGAATTTTGAGGAAATGAATAATAGTATTGGTTCCATGAATTTCGAGTAGTTTTTTTTTTTTCTTTATTTTTCGACTGCAGACAGACAATTAACATTCGAATACGTATCAATATAATTTCTCATAAAATTTATACATTACATTAATTATTAATTATACAATAAATAGGCTTCGCGAGTCGTCAATAATTTTCTAGGATTGCGGAAGACTCGAGATATTCTTCGGATTCATCTGAAAATATTATGTACTAACGTAAAGAAAAAGAACAAAAGGAAGTAGTGTTTGGAAACCGAACAATGTTTTTGTTTGCTTTTTTTCATTTGTTTCTTACCTTCGGATGCAATGGAGTCCAGAATAATTGTCTGCACGTCGTGCTGTAGGATTTTCAATTGGTTGAGTACATTTCTCGTGCTCACCAGCTTGTTTTTCGTACACTGAGTTGAGATTTTCTGGAAAGAAAAAATAAAAAAAATAAAAAAATGAACGCAAAGTTACTCGAATGGTTTTTTTGGTACTACCACCAATTTAGAAACTGCATACGATTTTGATTGCATGATGGTTTTATTCTTAAATTCTGGACTAAATGGAGAACTGGAAGTTGGAAGAATCAAAGAATCAACTCGAGTGTCGGGGATGGCCACAAATCCTTCCGTAATCCGTAGCAGTTCGTCGGTACGGGGCGCGGGGGACGGTGCAGGCAGGGGGGCGGATGGTTCTATCTCTTTTCAAAGCATTGTAACAAAATCCTAGCGCGTGCGCATCAAGGCCTTGGTTACCTTGGTACACCAGTTCATCATTTTAATGGTTAATTGCGGTCAATTCTGGAAGAATTTGTGACCATCGGTCCTTACCCCCGCCACCCGAGTTGATTCTCTTGGTTTCCAGTTCTCCATCATTCTGGATTATTAAAAACAAAAGCCACACTTTCAAAAATGCAAATTTTCAATTATATCTGGAATTGAATTCGTGAGTTGAACATTTTTTCAATTTTTTCAATTTCTTCATTCAAAGATTGCCAGTTTTTTAATTTTATATCATCAAAAACAACAAGCTACGCTTTTGGAATTGAAGAATGGTTAGTATTGGAAATTCAATTGTTTGAGTTCCAAATTTTCTGAATTTTAGAAACTTTCAACTCAAAAATGGCGAATTCGGAATTCTCATTTTTCAAAACAGAAAAAACAACACTATTGAAATTAAAAGTTTTCGATAATTTGAAATTTAATTAGAGAACTGAAAAATTGTTCAATTTTGAAGATCAAATGTCAAGACGGCGCGTTTTTTAACTTTGAATTTTAAAAAACGAAACGACACTTCTGAAATTGAATGTGTGAATTGAACATTTTTTCAATTTTCAAGTTTTAATTTGAAAAAACGAAAAAAAGAACCCTCTCAACATTGAAAAAATAATGTCAATCATAAAAAATTGGATAAGTGAGTTTAAAGTTGTTTGAATTTTAAATTGGATAATTGCAAATTCTGTTACTTCGGGTTTTCAAAAACGAAAAACAACTCTTTTGATGTATAATGGAAAATTTTGAAGTATTCGAAATTGAATTTGTGATGTGAAAATTTTTTCAATTTTCAAGTTTGAGTTTAAAGATTGCAAATATTTTGGATACTCAAAAACGAAAAACAACTCTTTCGAAATTGGAAGTTTTCAATCCTTCAACATTGAATGTGTGAGTTGAACATTTTTTGAGTTTTGCCATTCGAATTTGAGGATCGCGAATTTTTTGTTATGTTGGATTTTCGAAAACAAAAAACAACACTTTCGAAATTGTAAATTTTCAATCATTCAACACTGAATTCATGAGTTGTACAATTTTTTAATTTTTAACTTTACATTTTAAAATGGCGAGTTCTGACATTTTTCATTTTTAAAAACATAACTCAACAATTTCAAAATTGAAATATTTTTATAATCTGAAATGGGATTGGTGAGTTATTGATTTTTTGAATATTGAAATTCAAAGACTGAAAACTTTTTGGTGTTATATTATCAAGAAAAAAAACCAATAATTATAAACTTGACAATTTCAAATGATCCAAGTATGTGTTAAATAAATTACTGAAAACAAAAACCCGGAAATTATTGTATAAAAGTGAGAATTTCTAATTATCCACGTCCGAATTTGAGAGTTTTAATGTTTTCGAGTGTCGAAATTGGAATTTGAAAATGTCAAATTGTTCATTTTGAATTTTCAAGGAAAAAAAGCCTGAAAATCATGCATCCGTAAATTACAAATTATCCAAATTCAACTTAGCGAGCTGTCAGTTCTGTTAATATTGTCGTAATTGTCCAAAACTGAATTTGCAAGTTGTCAATTTTTTAAGATACATATTTTTAATTTATAGATAGCAAATTTTTGAATTAAAAGAAAAGAAACAATGATAAAGTTGAAAATGTTTAAATTGTTGAGATAAAGAATGTGCATGTCTTTTACGATCTCCTAATCGATGATTTGAAACTTTCCAATGTAACAAAATGAAATTTCAAAAAATAGCAAATATTGTAGGATGTAAATTTGAAAATAGTGTTGGTAAAACAAAAAAAAAAAAAAAAAAAAAAAAAAGAAAAAAAAAAAAAAAAAAAAAAAAAACAAAACACGATATTCAGACTTGAATTAATGAGAAATCCTTGATTAAATTGAAACAAAAATCCGAAAAGTAAGAATGCATACTGTTTCTTCAATCAATTGAGCAGTGTTGACAGGAATATTGTGTTTGCTGATTTCTCCAGCTTTCTGCATAGCATCATTGGCACTTGACATCAAGTCCAAAAATTCCCTGAAAAGCAACCAGGCAAACAACAAATTAATCAGAAATTCACTACAGAAAAGCCATGGCCGAGAACGAATTGTCCACACTCGTCATTAAAACTTGACTAAAGTAGTAATAATCTGCAATCACCTTTGTTGATTATGGGCAATCGGCAATCTTTTCATGCTTTCTCCCCTCAGAACTATTTTTTGTACAAGGTCTTTGTTGGAACTCAAGACATCTAAATTCCCGTCAATGCAAAAAATTCTCGACTCCCAATGACCTGGAATTAAAACAACCGGTGCAAACCGGTGTTTTCGTTAATAATTCCGTCATTTCCGTGAGGCGTACATATTAATTTGCAATGGAAAATAACTGAAAATAACTCGCTTCTCAATGTTTGCAAGTTCTGCAGTTTTGCCTTTTTTTCACTCTGATGAATCGCATCATTTCTCTCAATCATGTTACTTTTCATGTCCCGGAACATGCGAAAAGTCGCGGTCAATGATTGGAGATTCGTTTGATTCGTCATTTGCGTATTGTTTTTTTATTGTTACCGCGTTGTTAATTCCGGAAAACTGACTGACAACTGCTGACAACAACGTTTGAAATGGTTTGAAACGGGTTTCATTTCACGCAATTTCACGCGCGAATTATTCATGAATTCATGTAACAAAATATGTACATATTATGTATTGTATGTACATGTGTGTTTACACATTCATGCATGAGCTTCATGGGTATGCACTGGTATGCATATAATGGTAGAGCGCGCGCCCGCGCAGAGTGTGTACAGGTGTGTGTCAGTGTTATGTATGCGCGGTTTTGTACATCAATTGCAATCAATTGCAATCAGTTGCGATCAGTTGCTTGTGTTTGCTGCATGTTTACACATGCTTACACATGTTGACTCAGTTTCGTCGTGAACAGTCGTGAAACAAATCGTTAAAAGTAAGCAATTTCTATATTAAAAACTCTCTAAAAATCGTCGATATCGTAAGTATCCTTGACCTAATGTATAGGAAACAAATTTAAGCGAGTTTTTCGCACAAAACGAACACTATATCTGTACGATAGATCACGCGGCGGCAGATCGAATGTATCTAACCTCAAAAAGTTTGCCGGTGGCAATTTTGATTTCAAAAATGATGATTGTTTTGTAGATGGCTAACGAACCTGTGTCAGCATTCGCCGTTTATTCGCGAAAAAGACAGTCCTCAGGAGCGAGGACAACAAAACCCAAAAAAGCCAGGCTCAAAAACTTTCAAAATAAAAAAACAACAGAGACAACAACTGCAGGCAAAATTAAAAAAATCACAGTGAGCAGCAGCCCTAAACCACCCAAATCTACGGAAAAACTGAAGAAAAGTGCAGAAAAACCCACCGGAAGAGCGAAAAGAGTGGAAGAAAAAAACAAAATTGTGAAAGAAAAGTTGAAAAAAGTGTCGAAAACTGAGGTGAAAAAGTCGAGTGTCAAGAAGAACAAAATTGATGCCAAAAGTGTAGTCGAAGGCAAAAAGAAGAATGCTAAAACTGGAAGCAAAATTCAAACTAGATCGAAAAATGATGACAAGGAGTTGAAAAAAAAGAAAGTTGTGGAGAAAAAAAAAGGAGGAATGAACACTGCTGCTCCTGAGTTGATCAATGGAAATTGTGAGGACAATGATGATTCTGAAGTTTCGGAAAATGTCATTTTTCATTCTAATCCGATTGAAGACAGTCAATCACTTTTTCAGTGGTTGATGCATCCGATAAATACGGATCAATTTTTTGTGTAGGTATTTTTTGTTGCAATTTTCTGAAATTTTCACTCAATTCTGACTCAAGCCAAATATAAGTTGTTATTTCCAAAAACTTGACCTGTCCTAGTTTGGAATATATTAAAATGTCCCACATTCGAAATATAATTCAAAAATAATGATTTGTTCAATTCTGAAATATTTGGGAAATGTTGAACTTACTGATGACAATATAACTGGAAATTCTTAAATCAAAGATATGAAAATTGATAACCATTCAAAGTTGAAAATCCATTTATGATCACGAATATTCTATTTCAAATATTTTTTTTATTGCAAATTTTGTGTATTTCCTTGATGCAAGAATTTTAATTTTGAATTTCTTGCATTTCATTTTTTATGTAGTTATTTGAATGTTGTATGTGAAAATGTAAAAAAACGTTACACTTGACAAAATTTTTATGATCAAATGTAAGCAAATTTATATTTTTCATTTGGATTAGAATATTTTAAATTTTCATTTGGAAATGTGAAAAACGTTTTTTTATTGTAAATTGCTGTGTGAAACAGCTGAGTAATTTTGTGAATTTGCAATTTTTTATCAAACTTGCAAGAGTTGAAAAACAAAGAAAAAAACACTGAAATTCTAAAATTGATTGAATTTACTCAAGTTTTGTTTGATGAATATTTCTTGACAGTGGTTGTAAATGTTTTGAGGGATTTTTTGCTTTGAATTTTGAGTAACTTTTGATGATCTTGTTGCAGGAAAAACTGGGAGAAAACACCGATTCACATAAAAAGGAATAATCCGAGGTATTACAATATGAGTTCGCCTCTGATTTCGACTCCACTGATCGACCAAGTTCTGCGCAGCAATCACTTATTTTTCACAAAAAACATCGATATCACGTCGTACACGAACGGAGTTCGAGAGACGCACAATCCGGAGGGGCGGGCTTATCCCAGCATCGTTTGGGATTATTACCAAAATGATTGTTCCGTGAGGATGCTGAATCCTCAGACTTTTATTCCCAAATTGCACCAGTTGAATGGTATACAAAATTTAATCAACATGAAATTAATGTTACTCCATAAAAAACAAAAATGATTGCAAAAAATAGGATCGAAAAAAAAGAAGATTTTTTCAATTGATAAGTCAGGATTCTGATTGCACAAAGAAATATGTGATTTTGGTAATACTGAATGTTAATGTTTGTAATAACTTGAAAATTCAAAGAACAGTGACGTGAAATAGGAATTTCTGAATTCAAATGATGATGAATTCTTCCAAATGTTGTGAAATTCTGTAATTTTGGTGAAAGATTGAACAAATTTTTCAAAAATATCACTCTTTTTTCTCAAGCTCGAAACGAAAGTTATCCTCAAAAATGTCCCATTTTTTGCAGGTCATGTAAATTCCCCTGAAAAGTATGGAAAAGGTTCTAAAAATCGCCGTTTCATAAAATTTATTAGAAATTTATCATTGTTATTATTTTATCGTTGGATGTTTTTTCGCCAAATGTGTAAAAATTGAAAACACAAGACGTTTAACAATAATAATGCTAATAATACCATATTTATGTAATTGACTTGAATTTGCAGCCACCCTGCAAGAACTCTTCGGCTGCTTGGTGGGTATGAACGCGTACCTGACGCCCCCGAACTCCCAGGGATTCGCGCCCCATTACGACGACATCGAGGCCTTCGTCCTCCAGATCGAGGGAAAAAAACGCTGGCGCCTGTACAAGCCGAGATCCAGCAGCGAGTACCTGCCGCGAGTGTCCTCGAGGAATTTCGAGCAATCCGAAATCGGGGAACCCATTATGGACACGGTCCTCAAGCCCGGCGACCTGCTGTATTTTCCCCGGGGCACCATTCACCAGGGCGAAACCCTTGAGGACGCGCACAGCCTGCACTTGACCTTGAGCGTCTACCAGAGGAACAGCTGGGGCGACTTTTTTGAGAAACTCGTGCCCCAGGCCCTGAAGCGCGCAATCGACCAAGATTTCCAGTTCAGGAAGGGTTTGCCCTTGGGCTACTTGGGACACATGGGGAACGTGTACTCTGGAATGGATGATAATCATGAGAATCATGAGGCTAGGAGGTATTTCGTGGACAAGACGAAAAAACTGTTGGCCAAGATTGTCGATTATATCGATGTGGATAAAGCCGCGGATGAGATGGCTAAGGCTCATGTTCATGACTTTCTGCCCCCCGCGCTCTATCCGGAGGAGGCAGAGTGCTCCATTTTTGAGGACGGCGAGGTCATGGAAGAGGGGGGGAATGTCGTTAATCAGGTTGAAATCGAGCCGGATACGAGGGTTCGCTTGTTGAGGCTGCATTGCGTGAGGTGAGGAGGATGCAAAAAGAATGACAACTATGTGTGAGAAGTGTGTTCGAGTGATCGGGGAGGGGCATTTTATGCTATTCTTCTCCATTCTGCAAAGAGTTTTGCAATTTTCTCGAGTTGTCATGAATTTTTTGAATGTTCCGAAAAGCTCAACCAAACTCGAGTTCTCATGAATTTGACAATTTTGGGAATTTTCAAATTTCCGAGATTTTTCGAAAATTTTTTTTCAGTTCCGAATGTTTCAGAAAGTTTTGATAACCTCAAAGTTCAAAACAGCTGAAATTTTTTAACTTGTGATGCATTCAAAACTTTTCAAGTTTTGGCAGAGTTCGACAGAACTTTCAAGTTTTGTACATTTCTTAAGTTTTAAATGATTCAAAAGTTTAATTTGAAAGTTCAGAAAAACGAAAGCTGTCAAAATATTGATAAATTATTACATTTCCTAGTGTTATTATAATGTTTTGGATTTTCAGGAAATGGTTATTTTGATGTTTGAAAAATCATACCGGAATATTTGTGATATTAAAAAAGAGTCGGAATTTCAAAATTGCCAAACTTGGATCCAGCTATACATTATAACAACTTGAAAATTTTGAAATTTCCATATTCGACAAATGAGAATTTAGACATTCTTGATCAACTCGATAAATTCAAAATTTGCTATTTAAATTTTTCCAATACCCAAACAAAAATTTATAATTTCCAAAGAATTTTCAAAGATGCATAGAATTCGCAAATTTGGAATTCATAATTATTCCAATTTCTGAATTTGTATGAAGAATAAGTGTCCGGTCAAAAAAATGACCTTGAAACTAAAATGTACCAAAATTTGGATATTCTGTTAGATTGATGATAATTATGAAAAAACTCGTGGATGCAAATTCTAGAAAATTTGATAAATTTCAACCAACTCGTTTGAATGTTAAAAAAATGAGTTTTTAATAATTATAGCAATTCATGATATGTGATGATAGTGATAATTTTCGAAATAATTGATCCTTTGAATAATCAATCAATCATGATTCAATTATGTACTTCTAACGAGTGCATTAATTGATTGAACATATTTTTTTTCAGATTGATGGAAAAAGAGGGAGACACATATAAAATCTATTACTCCACTGAAAACTCGAAAGAGTATCACGAATACGAGCAACAATTTTTGGAAATCGCACCAGAACTGGTTCCCGCCGTAAGAGAATTGATTTTGCGTTATCCTGATTTTATCAAAGTCGAAGATTTACCAATCGACGGAATCGATAACAAGGTAAATCACCAATCTGAAAAATTTCCCTCATTTGGCTCATTATTTTACAAAAAAAGGAAAACGAAAATTCGACCCAAATTCAATCATTTTCGTTTCGTTCCGAAATTTCAATAATTTTGATATCGAGAAAAACTTGCAGCTTTTTTTTTTTTTTTTTTTTTTTTTTTTTTTTTTTCAAGGTCCATTTTTCAATTTTCCAATTCCATCAATATTTTTTCAGGTCCAAGTTGCAAAGGATTTATGGGAAAAATGCATCATCATCACGGAAAATCCACTTCCGGTTGAAAATTGAGAAAAATGTTTATTTCAATGATATAAATATTATTCTGTCGCACCCTTTTATGGGAAAGTGAAATTTGAATGACTTGATATTTTTTAATAAACAATTTTATGTACAAAATCATGTGGAATGATTGCCAGTTTACGAAAATTCGTATCAAAGGCTACCTTCGCCGCGACTGTGGCGAAATTCTGCCCATTCCAAAAATCCGTCGTTATTTTTGTCGTGTTCCAAAAGAGCGTTGTCTATAATTTCTGCAAAACAACATTTCCCAATTATTTCAACTATATCAAGATTTAATTGATGACTCGAAGACAAAAGAAATGGAATTTCTCTAAAATTAGTTCGATTTCGAATTTCGAAATATTTCCAACAGCAAAAAATATCGAAAGTTGCAAATAATGAATGAATTTTTGGTTTTTCTGGCTCCAATTTAAATCAATTGTAAAATGATACGAAAATTTCGGATTTTTCTGTCAGTCTTCAGTTTTCTGATAGCAAGATGATAACAAAGCAGGATTATATGTATTATTTTTCGTGTACCTATGAAATTGTCTGGGTTGTTGGCATATTCCTCGTCGCCCTCTTCTTCCCCATAAATGTGCTGGAAGGCGTGTATCATCTCCAGACCGTCGAGTTTGTTGTTTTTGTCCAAATCGTGGCGTCTGCGTTCATGTTATTTTTCACACATAATTATTTTTCAATCGATGGAATGGATTTTCAATGGGTTTTATGATAAATTTTTATGATGTTTTCGATTTACTCATTCAATTTTTTCCAATTAATGTTTTTTGCGAGAAAAACACATTTAATTGGAAAAAATTGAATGGCTAAATCGATAACATCATAAAAATTTATAATTATTTTTCATAATCTGATGATCGCACGACTGCCAAATGTTTTGGAAATTTATTGGAAATTAAACTCACTCGAAGTAGTAGAAGTCCATGTCCTCGGCAGACATTTTCGAGAAGTCCATGTCTTCTGCCATTGGGCCCAAATCTTCTTTTAAGTGTCTGAAAATACAAAAAAGTATATTAAGCTATGCCCACAATTTCAAAATTGCAGGTGACTTGTTTTTAATTTAAAAATTTTCCAATTCACAAACTGGTCAGATGTTTCGAGAAATTCAGCCATTTTACCAATTATGCGAAAACTTGAGATTTATCAGCTCTCTGGAACAATTGTAAAATTTCCGAATTTTCCAATAAATTCATATTTTTCGGGATTCACAAATTGTTCCTATTTTTGCCAAAATTCAGAATCCTGCGACGTATCGCAAGAATTGGAGAAAAAATATAGTGATCAATTTTCTTTTCATAGTGTTTAGTCAAGTTCAGCTCATTTTTAGATGTTAATTTTCATTTAAAGTTGAGTCTCGATATGACACGAGATGTTGAAATTGAGTCATCAATTTTCGATCTGAGTTGTTCGGATATATATATCATACGTGCACGATCAACATTGCTCTCGATTGCAGCAATTTAAATTATTACGCTAAAGTACAAGAAGACGCCCAACGTGGCCTTGAATTCAAATACATTATCATATTCTCCATTTGTATATTTGGATATTTCGAGTCCTTTTAAGACAGATATAGAGTCGACTATATAATAATCGATTAAAGCTGCGTACAGTTGACTAATTGAACTAACGAACGAAATATAATTAATTATTTTGGCAATACGCATTCTGCAAATATCGACAATGCATACCCTTAAAATAGACAGAAAAACTACCGTTACGATAAGTTGTTTAAAAACTGCAGTAAGGTGTGAATTTAATTTATTTCAAGTACAGCAAAGTCTCGATTTTAGTCCTTTCAATTGATCGATACAGCGAGCAGTCTCGACTCGAATCATGCATCAATGTACTCGGAGTACTCGAAATATACTGTCAAGTCTCGATGTAATATATATATATATATATATATATATATATATATATTATGTACTTAATTCAAATACACTGCACAGCTTATAGCAGACTCTTATACTTATTCATTCAAGTGTCTTATAGACATCACTATACAATATTAGCTGTACAGACTCGCTCGGTTGTTAGAGTTGCAGTCTAGCTCTAAAAAATACTGTCGACTCTCGCGATCGTTTAATAGTTTTTTTTTAATGCAGCTGCAGTAAACTCTCGATAATTTTGACAGTAAAATTGCAGGCAAATTGCAGAAGTAATAACAACATTCATGATTGTGTATAATTAACAGCTCACTGTATGTCATGTATGAGTTGTGAATCTTTGAGAAAGGAAGAATCTTTTGCCGGTCTTCTGTGCTCGTGGTGCACGTTGCTGTCTGGATGATGAGGCCCCCGAAACCCATGACCCGAGCTCACACCGCAAAAAACTAACAACGTCACCAGCAGCATCTGCGAAATCATTGAATTCATTAACCTATATTATAATTCATGATTTTTTGAATAATACAACGTACAAACGACGGCTCGTCGAATAATTATTTACTAATTTTATAATTATATAGAAATTATTTCGTCTGGCAATGAAATTAAATTCCGAAATAATTAATTTCCGGGAAATTTAATCACTTTGTCGAATCTTCGCTAAAATCAACAAATTTCGCTGAATCTGAATCCAAAATGACCAAAATTCGAAACAGACAACGAAAATTCATACATTTCCAAAGTTGTTGAAGGTGATTTGTAATCACGAAAAGATAAGCGAAATTTGAAAATCGTTGTTCGTTTTTTTTATCATCTCAACTATTATTCATGCATGTAAGTTGAAGGTTCGCGTCATCGTCAAATTCAATCATTGCATGATTTCGCGACGATTGACGCATGAAAAAATAAGAAGTCTGCATGCAAGTTGGAAAAGCCCGCGGAACGGAATAACCGCGTGTGATAAAATAATAAACGATAATCATCGATAAAATGGAAAGCCGGTGACGTGCGAAAAATCTCAGATCGCCGGGGGGTAATTAACTGTTTGACGCGAAGAACACGCGAGGGAAAATGTCTGTCTGTCCGGGGGTGCAGCGCGAGCTTTTGGGAATGGTCGTCCGCGCGGGATGATGCGATGGACGCTTGAATGGAAACGATGGCCGAAATAGCGGATCGCACTTCGGAGTTGTTCGGAGTCGTCGAAACAGTGAACAATAACAATAGAACCTGCTGGGTCGTATTCGACGGCTCCCGCCGGATCGGCGACAGATGGACCGTAGGGGGGGTCCCCGTAATTATTATGCGATTACCCACAAGCCCATTGATTTAGATTGGACTCCTGGGGGGTCCATTGCCCAGCTTCGCTACAAGTTTCATCTTTGCATTTCAAACGATCGAGCGCGCGCCGATCGAGCGGCGGAAAGCCTACCAATTCTTTTCCGCTAAACTCGAATTTCAAACTATTATTGCCGGTTTTCATTTTCATTTTCATCTTTCAAATTTTCCCTCATAAAACTTGAACAATATTGATGTGAACAAGCTATTCACCGCTATTATATATAATTACGGAAAAAGTCAAAAGAATGGAAATGTTCTTCGAGTTGAAACTATAATTCTGCGTTTTTAAATTTGCAACTATTTTGTCCGAACTTGTTGGGAATTTCATTATTTTGGCATTTTCGGGACTTTACATTAGCTGACATTTTCCATTTTAAAAAATTTCAACGTGCGAATATCGAGATTCTACACAGATTTTCAGAAATCTGAAAACTTGAAAAATTGAATACACATCGCTAATACTTGGAAAATTTGAGAATTCCCATAAAACTTGCGGGAATACCAAAATTTCGTGGAGAAATTCATGGCAATTCTGTTTAATATAATATACTGAAAGAAAATGCCCCTCATCCCTGCTAAAAATCTCGGCTACGCCCTTGCCATATATTTATCAATCATTCTCGCATGATTCATGTAATGACCCTAAATTGATTTTATTCATTCATTGCCATTTTTTAACAACGAAAATTAAAAAAAAAACATTTCAATTTATTAATTACACATCATTAGTTATACATGACTGATGAGTCCAATTATTAAAGTAATGAAAACCTTAAATAATCGCACCATTGCACCATTTGTTGTTTCTTTACTTTATGCAATGAGAACAGTGAATAAGCTACTATTTGCCAAATTATGTATACTAAAGAGTAATATTGTCGACGCGAGTACCTATAGCTAGTTATATCGGAAAGAATGAAAAAAAGAGAAAAAAAGTCGGCAGCGCGCGATACAAGCGGCAAAAGAAGCGTAGGCGTCAAAGGTACGTAAGAGAGAATGATTGAGGGTACTTAGGAATCAATGTTATAGGCTTAGTGTGGAAATAAGGGCCGGCGGGCTGCTACTGCTGCCGTTGCCGCTGCCGCTGCTGCTGGTGCATATGTTGAGAAGGCCTCAAGGGGTTTCCGATGCAAGTGGGCACCCCATGGGCAAACGCCCTCGGCGTTCCACGCAAGGACCACGCGAGCGGTGCACCCTCCCGTTGGGTGTCGAAATCCATAAATAATTTATATCATTTGGCTCTTTCATCGGGCCACATATGCGTACCTGTGTCGTCTTACAGAAATCCACCGACCTCCTCGCCCCCTGCTTTTTACCGCCAACTTTTTCCATTTGCGTTTTCGATATATTATAGTAGACCAATATAACACTGCAGCGGCTTATTATCGCACCTTGTTTTTCTTTGTACTTCTGCATGAGAGTGTTTACGACATTCCTCGCCGGTGCACTACTGATTGGGCGTATATAGACACACGTACGT
Source organism: Platygaster equestris (assembly GCA_030522785.1). Classification (NCBI taxonomy): domain Eukaryota; kingdom Metazoa; phylum Arthropoda; class Insecta; order Hymenoptera; family Platygastridae; genus Platygaster; species Platygaster equestris. The sequence goes on along the minus strand of JAPYZK010001054.1, from coordinate 39,523 downwards.
ACTCGAATTTTATTGGCGTTTCCGACGTGATAACAAATATGTACACGTGTTTATAAAATTGCTGTGTCACTCGTATCATTGAGCAATGATGCGAGAATCGGGAGATCATTAACTCTTTCATTGAAGTGAATGAGCGTTTGATGAGGCGAGAATTGCCGCGACTTTTTTAGCAAGCAATGATTTTAAGGGTTTCCTCTCTCTCTCTCTCTCCAATTTCACTGCACTTTCAGGAATTTTTGTACATCGTCCATTTTTTGCTTCGTAAATTTTAATCAAATACAATTTTTGAAGGAATATTTTTCAAATTCTACAGTTTATAAAAATTTATCGGATTTTTTTAAATACTAATTTTTTGGGAAATTCTAATTGCAACGGTAATTGGAACAATTTGGAAATATATCCGAAATCCGGAATTTTATAATTTGGAAAATGTTCGGATTTTTCCAAGGATCGCAAATTTTCCAGGTTTATTAACAATTTTTGAATTTTACAAATGTTTTAAAAATGCGCGAGTGTTTGAATATTTGTTGAAATTTCAAAATTTTCCAACATGTGTAGAATAAGCAGATTTCGGTGGAAATATGAAATGTAAATATGAAATATCCGCCATTTTGTACAACTCTATGAATTTGTTTTAATATGTAGATTTTCGCAAGCATTTGAAGCATGGAAAAATTTGACCAACTTTGAAAATTTTCCAAGATTTTTCATGTAATTCCACTTTTTCGGAATCCTGGGAAATTGCGGGATTCTTTGGAGTTTAGCTCAAGTTAAAAATGTCAGAAAGTGGATAGGTACATGCTCAGAATTTTCAAATTTTTGACTTGCTTAAAATTTGAAAGTTTTCTAATTTGAAAAATGGTCAGATGTTTCGGAAAAATTGACAATTTTACGAATTGTACGAAAAATTCAGGTTTATGAGGTTTTTAAAAAATTTGTAAAATATCCGAATATTGTAAAAGTATACAAAATATAAAAATATCCGAATGTTGTAATAAATATCGATTTTTCGGAATCAGCCAATTCTTTTGATTGTTCGTATCGTAAAATAAACTGCAATAACAAGGCAAAAATAACGGCAACCGTAGCGACCCGAGCCAAAGGTCGGTACAAATCCGAAGCGAAATTACCGAATACCGACAGACCCATCGGCCCCCGCCAACGTGCACCCCCGCTCGCCTGCATGGTAGTGTGCATACTGTATCAGTGTGCAGTCGTATACGTACGTGAGAGCACGTGAGCGTCGCGCGGGTTCAGATCGGCCGCCTCGCGTGTGCCGCGAATTTCCCATCGTTTTTCCTCGCGGAAAACCCTTGTCGAACTATTTTCGCGGATTCAAGCTTGCCCCCCCTTCGAGTCGTCCCAACTCAAGTGTGATTTTTGACTGAGAAAGTGCGGGTTTCGCGTTGCGGAGGAGTCGTGTCGTGCAACAACAAAAGACGGCGGCCATGATTTGTTTATATTTCCTCGCGGCGATTCGCCCCGCGCGGCGACGCGGCCGAGACGCGGGGGACAAAACGTTGAAAAGTTCACCTGCTCCCGGAATTGGAGCGAAAAAAAGTAAATTCGTGCATCGCCGTCGCTGCCAACATGCTGCAACATGCCGGGTGAAATTTGACAACGCTGATGGGTACGTGCCGCGCGGTGACTGATGGTGACTGACGGTGACTGACGGCAACTAACGGTCACAGCGATAGTTGGCGATAGTTGGCGATAGTGGCGAGCGAGAGAGAGAGACAGAGAGAGTGACGCCGTAGAAAAAGACGTATGAAGATGGGATTTTCAGGATTTTTCATGTGCCTCGCCGACCGCGGCAATCGGCGGCAATCAGCGACAATGGCATGTTTTTCACACAAGTGTTGAATTGTAGTGCACGTGTATGTGTTGTTCGTGATGCAGATGAGGTCCGCCATTGCGTACAATTGCGTAGTACGTGCAATTTGGGGTGCTTTAGTGGGGTCGAAAATTTTTCACTTGTAGTTAAGAAACGTTGACGTTTATTTTATTGGCTTTGGGTGGGTATCCGAGAAAATTAGCCGAGAAAAAAGTACTCGGTGTGTTTTTGGGCTCAGAGTCGTACGCAGTACATGACATTGGCGGTGCTTTGGGGGGAAGGAAAAATGTTTATTTTGTGGTTAGAAAATATGGATTTTTACAGCTGCAGTCCGTCGCAGGCGAGTGTCATGTTATTATATGATTGTTAGTGGTGAAACGAAACTTCGATACATCCGAAATTTTCGAAGCTGTGAAAATTCAAAGTACTGCTTGAAAATAAAATTCTTGAAAACTCGAAAATTGCAGACACTCAAAATTTCCGAAACTTGACAAGTCCAGTACTTTCCAAATTGTCAAATTTTGAAAACTTTCAGAACTTATAAAACTTAACGACGATTTTCGAACTTCTAAATACCGAAATTCTTGAATTCCGAAAATTCCTCAATCTCCAGAACTTGAAATCTTGCGAAATTTTAAATTTTCATACGTTTGAAAAACTTTAAAACCCGAAAATGCATGTACAGAAATGCACGAATATTTCATATGAAAAAGAAAATCAAAATTTTATTTTAGTTGAATAAAATCAATAAATTTAATATGATGCATTTTCAGTTTGAAAATCATGAATGCTAAATTCTCGCAGATGTTTTCCATTTTTCTAATCACTGAATTACCGATCAAAAATTTGTTGATTTGTCATTTTTGGAATTTTGCAATTATAGATGTAGAATTTTTTTTTTCTAATATTGTCATTTAATTTGGCATTCGGAAATCATGAAATTATGCCTAATTCTTGGAAATTCCCAAATTTTTGCAATTTCCATTTTATATCATTGGAATATGCATCCCTAGTGATTTTGATTATTATATCACTTTTATAAAAATCGCAAATTTATCATATAATTTAATTTTGTTATGAAATGGAAGTTGCAAAACTTTTATAAAATGTGCAATTTTTATGAAGTGATGATTCTATAAAAATTTGCATCGTATAGCCGTTTTATACCACTTGATTTTATATATTAGATTATACTGAATAATTTGATGGCTCGTTATAAAAAAGCTACAAATCTTTGTGAGCTCCGAGAATAGTTTGACGACCTGTCCGCGGTAGGACAAAGAGTATGTGTGGAAAATTTGGTGCCAATCGGTGGAAAAATGTGGATGTGCATAAACGTCATCATCCGTTTTATTTGCATCTGCATCTGCACTAATTGATTTTATATATTAGATAGATGCCAAATTCAAAATGTTCCACACTGAAATTACAAAGTTTCCATACTTTTACGAATTTTATAACTTTTCCATCCATTCGCTGCAACCTTGTAAAAATATAATTCATCCATCTTTCATTGAGAATAAAGTGTAATATTATTAACAGTTAGATATAACTTGAATTCTTACATGAATAGTAAGTTCTACTTGCGTATAGATCGTGCCCTCCTTTAAATTTCAACTTTTTGACTGAATTAATAATGCAAGTAACGCGAGACGATACTTTGTTCAAAACATCCCGCCACTATCAGGGTTGCTCGATCTCGAGGGGTGAAAAGCCCCAGCAGCTAGGAAGGAAGGTTATGTTCCAACAGCATCATCCCCTTTTGCGAGCTCTTTTTCCGGGATTCGAATGAATCCCGGAAAAGCTCACTCCCCGTTTCGCTATTCTGTACTTCTTGAAGATCCGTTAAATTTTTCCAAGACATTGTTGTTGTACTCACTCAAAATTATCTCGTCCCTGTTGAATTTTGGGTAGGAAGGAATGACGTTTCCTTACTTGGAACACAGAGGTTTATCGACGTTTTTCCCGGAGTTTGCGTGATCATCGTGCCGCGTGCGCGAGTTGCTCCAGCACAACTGATGCTGATGCTGCTGCTGCGTTTTGTAACAGGGAATACTTTTGAATGTTCGGCAGTTTCGTTTGATATACTTTTTTCGAAAATTTCGCTTCGAAATTGGGCATTCCAAAAATATAATTATGCTACTATTGTAAATTTGGCGAATTTGAGAATTTCACTTCTTAAACTTTGAATTTCGTCAACTCAGAAAATTGAAGATTCGAAATTTTTCGTTTCCACGTTTGTTTTTTCTGAAAAATGTGTGTCCGAAATTATAAAATCTAAAAAGCAGCAACATTGTAAATTGGAAAACTCGAAAAATTAAAGCCCCATAAGGTAGATCTTGAAAGTTTTTCGAAAATTTTCTAAGAATAAAAGTTACTTGGGTGCGAGAAAATACTCGGAGGGCATACTTTGAAATCTACTTTTCGAAAAGAAAAATAAACCAATAGAATAGTATGAAAATTGTGTAACAGCATCATCCAAAATGCGTGGAAAAAAAACTCGCCCCCTACCGCTGCTGCACTGCAGCGAGAAGTTTGCCTAATTCGGCTTTCGTACTCCCCGGGAAAAGGTAATTAGCGTAATTTCCGTGGCGGCAACAAAACAATTTTCCGAGCGAGTACATTAATAAATTGAGGCCGTGCATGAGGAAGCGGCCGCGGTGTTGGCCGGCCAATGTTCGGGGTGCATCGGCTAGCACGCTCACGGGATAGCGAGCCCCGCTATCTCGTGAGCGCAGCTGGCTACGAGCGTCTATCAGTATTTCGTAACGCGTTAATAGCGAGTCGAATAGAGAGATAGGACAGCAGAGCGAAACATCCACTACTCCTGCAGTACATTGTTTGCGGCTTGGAATCAATAAAAGCATAGCTTTAGGCTATGCTGGTCGCCATGGCAACCCGAGAGACCCAGCATCCTCCGCTACGCTTACGCGTTCGTATAAATATAGGTACTCTATCCTCGTACTGACTACCATACTTACTCAGCTCTCGCGTTCAAAAGTTCGGGCCCGCCTACAACAAACTACACCGCGGCGCGCGCGGATCATCCTCGAATTTTCAAAGCCGCCTCACCTGCACTCTGCAGCCAGCCGCGCATTCCTATGCATTGAAATCATCGCCTGCTCACTCATTGTTGCTGCCATCACTGCTCCTCCTCCTTTTTTTACTTTGCTTTTCTCGCTCGTTCTTTTTCCAGCTGGAAATCGATAGGTAGAACAGAACTAATACACTTTCTTCCTCTTTTACTGCACTCAATCTGAGCAATTATTATCCGCTATCTAATTATATTATTCTCTATAGGAGCGAAGCTTTTGAGAGGCATATCATAGAGGTCAGGTGTTTATTTGAGAATTTTCATCAATATCTTCAAGTTATCCGGATTGTTCATCATTGTGTTCTTCTGACGATTGAAAATATTGTCAATTTGAAAAGCGAGACGTTGAATTTCATGTTTTTACATACTTTGAGAATGTTGGAATTTATTATTCTGAACATTCTGAATGTCGAATGTACATCACATTTCCTATAATAGTGTAATATGTGCTGAAATGCTGAAGTGAGGCTTCCAAGTAGTCGAGATCAGGGTTCGGTCGGCCGGTGCAGCTCATTCCCAACAGTATTATCTCGTATTTCAGGAGACGCACGGGCTTATGTAATTTTTTCATGAAATCTTAATGAAAATCTTTCTAGGTTTCTCGAAATATTTGACGTAGAACCTTCGTATTGCATGCTAATATGATAGTAATAATATTAATAATAATAATAGGAGAAGTTTAGTGAGGATTTCAAATAGTCGAAATCAGGGTTTGGTCGGGCAGTGGTTTTTGGGCCATATAGCTTTATCCCCGGTGACTCGCGTTTATACTTTTAAATGGAATCTTAGCGAAAATCTTTCAAATTTTCTACAATTTCTAAACTTTGTATGAAACCTTGATTTTCCAGATGAGGTTACCTTTTGGAATCTCCATGCAAAATGGCAATCTCCAAATGATGTCTAGAAATAATGGGTACGGAATTGAAATTCAGCCAGTGAGGACCAGTGTCTGTCTAATGAATTTTCGAAAATTATAATCCGACGTTTCGTCCCATTTTTCTTGAAATTTTCAAGCTCATAGATACCCCCAAAGTTTATGTTAAAAATTTCCAGTGATGTTCAAAAACCACGAAAAAGGTGCAGGAGTGGGAATGAAACAACTATTTCCACTCCTGCACCTTGTTTGTGGTTTTCTAACATCATTGGAACTTTTCAGCATAAATTTTAGATGTATAAAAATGTTCCGAAAAATGGGACGAAACGTCAGATTATAATATTTGAAAATAAAAGATACCGGTCCTTATTTGTGGTTAATCTTTAATTCCTAATGATTGATTTAATTTCAAGTTTTCATGATGAATGGAAAGGCACAAAAGGGTAAAAAGCAAAAGGCGCTAACTGATATTTTAATAAGGCTCATCTCCTCTTAATGCTGCAAGGTAGTAAAATGAGCTTTGTTGAAATGTCAGTCAACACCTCTTGCTTTTGACACGCCTTTCTTTCATTAATAAAGCGACCGTATGAACAACCAAACCCCCTCATCAACAGTTTTGTCAAGTCACCTACTCGAAAATAGTATTTTTATAAAAACAATTACCAAATTTTAATGAGGATTTTACAGAATCCATGATGATCGGAGTTATTAGGGTATGGCGAGTGAAAAATGTTCATTAAAGATTTTAATCTGAAATTTAATTTTTTGGAATTGAAAATGAGGCATTGGAACCAGTTGAGGAAATTGAACATGCGAATTTTTTGAGGAATTATGGAATCGAGGAAATTCAACTCCAGAATTGAAAATTTCGAAAAGGAAGCGATACCTACAAATTCTTGGAGTACATTGTTCGGATGAGGATTTCATATACGTAGTAGAGATCTGGGTTTCGTTTTATCGCTGCTAAGTCTGATTTCCAAAGAATTGTATGAAATCTTTATAAAGATCCCGAAAAACTCTTTTATAAGGTGATTTCAGGATATTTTCGTAATAATTTACAACTTTTATAACGTGACCTTATAAAATATTCATATAAATGTAGAATCTTCGTAATGATACCGATAACTGTCATTAGGAAAATTGTAATGTATGTATTAAATAACTAATGCAATAAATTACAATGATTATCGAATTTAAAATGGTAATTTTATAACAAAATTTCCAACTTTTGTGAGGATTGTACAGATTTTTATGAGGATTCAACAGAATTTTGAAAACAGTTATGATGTGCGTGAAATTTCCTTCTAGAATTCAGTTTTCTGAATTGAGTAACTTGCGAGTATTCCACTTGAAAAAATAAAATATTTTGGACGAGAATGGTAAAAACGTCGTGAAATGTTTGAACCACGGTTTTAAGTAGCAGAGACCCGACTTTAGTCGGACAGTCGCCCCTGATGGCCAGTGTGGTTTTTTGATTCATGGAAAATGTTCATGTTAGGTTTCAAGATCGGTTGTTTTTTCCATCAACTTCTTTAATGACAATTAATTAGAAGCTAGAAAAATTGATCGCTCCAGTAGCAACGATGATGGTTTTGTTAGACCGTGCAGATTTTGGTCGCTTCCGTTATTTCATTTTCACAATCAGGTCTTCATTCCCATCAACTCCAATGGAAAATTCCTTGATTTCACTGCTTTTCCCACTAATGATGAATTTAAAACTTGTCCTTTTTTTCGTTTTCAGTGAAATACATCAAAGTTTTGTCAGGCAGTGATTCAATGCAGTCTCGTTTTTTTTCATTTTCACAAACTGATGATTTCGAAACTTGATATTTTCGTCAATTTTTCCGTTAATGAAAAGCTAGAGACGAAAAACTTCACGATCCCGGTAGTATAAACTAAGATTTAGTCTGACAGTAATTTCGGGCAGTATTGTATTTTTTTTTTTTTTTTTTTTTTTTTCAAATTGTGTAAGTGATTGATAGACTCGACATTTTCACTAATTCTTTTACTTTTGAAAAACGTAAAAAACAAAAAACTCGATACTTGATGTAGTATAGGTCAAGGTTGAGTCAGGCGGGCACTTTGGGCGGTGTAGGTTTTTAATTTTCACAAACAGGTAATTTCGGGACTTGGCATTTCCATCAGTTTTCTTTATAATATAGCAAGATTTTCCTATTTCAGTTGTGTAGATAAAGAATCAGTCTGACAGTCGCGTTTTATCATTTTTACAAACACGTAAAAGTCTCCATATTATTTTGAATACCCCATTTCCAATCTATTTTGAGTGTTGCTCTTCGCACTTGAATTTCCCTTGAATTTGCCAACAAGCACGCTAGATAAAAAACATAGTCGCGAAAACCGGAAATTCCATCAATCTCGTAAAACAACGTCCCGGCATTTTCCCGTCACTTTTTCACGAGGCAATTACTCGCTGCGAGCTAGGAATACGCAGGAATTGATGGGATTTTCGGAGGGCCTCTAATTTAGGAAAATTTTTTTCGTCATTTTCGGTCACGCGTGGCGTCGCATTCTGCTGACGCAGGAAAATTGCCCAAAGGGATGCGCAGAGCGTGATCGATGTTCCGTCCGATCGGACTGATCGGAGCCAGCCGAAACCATGTCCGTCAAATAGTATATTCATAGCTTCCGGATGGTTGAGCGCGCTCTCCATCCGCGAGCTCTCGTTCATTCACAATAAGCTGCGAATTTTCATTTCACGTCATTTTTCTACAGACCTTCGGAGTCATTCGGAGAAAAACTGATTCAATATCTAAAGTCCTGGAAAAAGTATTTCTGTACAACATACTTTTTTGGAACATTCGAGTTTGAAGTTCTATTTATGAACTTGATGAACGAAATTAATATTTGAAATTCCGAGTTTGGAGTTCAATGAACATGAAAACATTCTAAATTTGTGAAAAATGTATGAAATTAATAATTTATCTTCATCGTAATCACTCGAAAATTCGGTCTGATTTCGAGAAACAACCTCGCCTAACTCCAAAAAGTTCTTATACATTTCCAAAACCATTATGAATGCTTGAAAAATTCCTAAAACCACGATAATTCCTGTTCGAAAATATGTTCATTTTTTAATTTCCGGTGACAGAAATAAACCTCAGTATAAGAGGATATAAAAAAATAAGAAAAAGTATTTCCGCACTTGTTACGGAATATACTACTTTCCAGACATGAATTAACGGAGCAAATTTCTTATTCCCATTCGGAAAAGCATCATAATGACATATTTTTTCAACGAAAAAAAGCGAGTAGGGAACACCAAATTTTATGAAATTTCTGTCCCTGATGAAAAAAAAAAGATGTGAGAGCGTCAAAGCGAATAACCCGCAGGTTTTTTTTCCGCAATGATTCTTTCCGGTCAAAAACTCACTTAGGGAAGAGCGCGAGGGACAGCCCTTCGCGATTTTTTTTGGGTTTTTTTTTTTTTTTTTTTTTTTTTTTTTCGTTTGATACACGCGCACCCGAAAGAGAATGAACGAGACAGAAATGGCGCCTCCCTCCGGTAAACCAAGCTTTTTTCCCGGACAACTAAGTGCACAATTATTTTAAAAATATTTTCTTAACCGCGTTAGCCTGAAAGCTGACCCTCGCAAGAACGCGCCTGCGATGTTAAAAGATTCGGACGTGCCGTTGCGGTCTTTCGGCGCCTTTTTTGCTTTGGTCTTCGAGAATTTACGGAGAGGCTGATTTTCTTGCTACCATAACAGTATACAACTTTCATACCTGGTACAATTACATTTCGGAATCATTAGGTACACAGTGGGTGATTTGCAGAATCTGTATCAAGTGGGAATTAAAATATTTCATTTTCCTATCATTTAAATTTTCGGCATTTCTAGAGGTAGAGCATTTTTTTTTATTCCAAATTTCAAAAATGCAAAAACTTGAACTTTCGAGAGAATTCTAAGTGGCAATTTATCTTTCAAATTCGATATTTAAAAAACTCTAATTTGAACATTCTCATACAACTTGGAAAGAACGAGCATCCAAATTTTCAAATTTAGAATTTTGTAAATTCAAATGTGGAAGTTTGAAAATTTGAACTTAAAAAATTTGTTTGAGCTATGATATTTCGAAAATTCTAATTTTTATATCATTACACAGTTTGCGATTTTCGGAATACAAAAATTCTGAACTCGTATAAAGTTGGACTTCAAATGAGAAAAAACCAATAATTTGTTCACTTTTGAAAATTGAAAGTGAAAATTCGTATTTTGAATTGAATATTTTGAAAATCTGGAGCCGAAAGTATTGATAAAAAAACAAACTAACAAACATTGAAGTACACTAACTTTGAATTTCCAAAATTGAAGTGTACAAATCCGAAAGTAGTTGTAGTAGACTTCATTCTCCATTGCATTGAAACATTCGAAAATGTTGGAATCAATGAAAAAATTTTCAAAAAATAATTCTGAAATTTGACGATTTTGAATCTTGAAAATAATTATACTTGGAAATGCTAAAACGGCCCAGTTTCGAAATTTAACAAATTTGAGCTTGTAAAATTGACTTTAATCTCGTGCTTCTTGCAAGCCCTGCAGTTCCCCTTGCATTTATGGCACACTTTTTTCTTTTTTCGTAAGTTCTCTCCTTCCAACCACGCTTTCTCGTCTACGATACATAAAAAGTGCGATCTACTCTCACGGTTACGTTCTTTTTTCTCTCGGCAACGAGAACGAGCGGTAAAAAACGCGAGCAAAGGAGTACTTACTTTATCGCTAATTCGTAACGAGGGAACGTTAAAATGTCGAGATTTTTTGCAACCGCCGAAAAAAATGGAAAAAGCATGGAAATGAGTCGGTATTATTCTCAAAGAACGCAAAAAATCGTGACAGTTTCAGAAACGCTGAAGTAGAAAATATTTGGCATCAGTTCCGATCCAATGATTAGCCCATTTTTACAGTGATGCTTCCCAGTAAAATCTCATTTCGGAAAAAATCTTTCGCCCCAAGTTTTTCCACTATAATAGTTTTGTTAACGTCGCGAAACCTCATCAACGTTAAAGTTCCAACGTCGGGGGCTGACGATGCTCGCAGAGTCTCCATTAAAAAGTTGTTAAACGTAGCCTGACGGAGGCCCGCGGCAAATTGGAACCCCATCATAAGTCTCGCTTCTCTTGTCCCATCGTTATATATATATATAAATACATACATACATATGTATATATATATACACACAATAAACGCGTAAATTTACGACGACAAATAGTAACCAGGGTATAAGATTCAAATTATAGCCTAGGATATCATTTTCCTTGATGGAATCGCTAAGATTTTCCTTTGCCAAATTGCTTGAATATGAAAAGTTTTATCTTTCGACGTAAAAGACGTAAAAAGATGACGTTTCGGATAATACTCGTATAATGAATGAAAAACAGTTTTTATAATATGTGATGATATTGCGTATGAATGTAACAAAAATGCAGGGGGTAGATTATATTGTCCGAAATTAAATAAAATTCACTACAATATCAGAACGTTCCGATGTTTAAGAAAATTGTAATATACTTTGTAGAATTATCGGAAATTTTCACAATACTCGAAAATTGTCGAATTTTTTCATCAAATTGTGCATTACTCTCCCAAAATATCTGAAACGATTCGATATATTCGAGGTTGATTCTAATTTGAAGGTATTTCTCGTAAGGCGAGGTAAAAATTTCGATTTTCTACGATAAACATTTTCACTTATTATGCTCAAAAACTGGTTAGTTAAAATTCAACTTTAAGGGAGGGAGAGGGGAGGGCTTATTTATACAAAAGAAAAAATAGAAAAATAAAAATTATGTATTGTAAATTTCAAGTTCCCGAACTTGTATTTTAAATTAAAGTTGCAAATAATAGTATTTGATTTTATCTGTTTTTGAATTCATTCTCTTGAATGTCAATTCCCATTTTCTTAATGATTCTAGTTGTTATAAAAACATCATGAAATGATTAAATAGTTCGTTTTTAAAAAATGAACATTCAATAAGTTGGATATTATAAAACCTCCATAACATTTCCATTCGACGTGCGATTTTTAGAAAATGATTTCATAAAAACTAAAGCCATTTTTTTCATAAACCTCGGATTTTCATTCAATAAGTGCTTCATAAAGTTTGTATAAAATCGCTTTATGAAACTTTAGACACCTTAGAAAAGTGTTATGAAAAAATGATACTTGATAAAAAATTAATGAATTTTATAAAAGTTTTATGAAACAAAAAATCACTAGGGATGAATTGTCCAACTCCTGAATTTTATTTCAAAACTACCCAAGTTGATTTTCCAAAGTCAGAAATTCGTTTTTTTTTTTTTTTGTTTTCCCTAAAATTAACACGATTTTTACATGTAAAAGCTGAACTTTTTTTACATGTGTGCAGTGTTAAAAAATGACAGATAATAATATATTCAACATTATTGTAGTCTTCTGAAGATTTCACTACCAATTTTCGAAATGTCTGAGATTCTGGAGTTGCATACTTTTCGATAGAGAAAAGTTTTTAATTATGGAAGTTATCGAAATTTAAAAGTCTTGACAGTCGGAAAATTTTCTAATTCCAATGATGATAATAAAAGTGTTTATTCTATGAATTTATAAAGTAAAAGGATGTTGAAATAAAAAATGACGATTTTCTTGAAAATTTCGGCAATCACAGACAGTTTGCAAAATACTTGCACTTGAAAAATTCCTCGAATTTCAGTAACTGTGAGATTCTAAATTCTTGCATTCTCCAATAATGAGGTATTGGAGAAAGTTGAGAATCCTGAAAATTCAAGGAATTTGCAAATGAATAAATAGTTTGAATCGTCAAATAGCAGAGCTCATGTCATGGTACGTAACTAGCCGCGGGGAAAGCAAAAGTGTGTGTAGTAGGTATCCCTGCACGTAAGCTCAGTCGCGGGAGCAAAGTGGGTGCAGCAGGCTATTCTTAATAATTCGCATCGTCAAGACGATAATCGTTTTTTTGTGTCAGCGGACGGATTCTATCGCGTTGTTCGCGATCCCGGGAATTATATAGGTACTCCGCACCCACCGGGGTGAGGTGATCGGGAGTGAGGGAGGGAGGGAGGCTGGGGGTGCAGTAGTGCGTAGACGAACGAACAACCCATCGATTTTTCCGTGTACGTGAAAAGCTCGCGCTCACGTTCGTATATAAGCTGCACATGTCGCGCGCCCTCCCTGCTTTAGCTTTAGCGCCTTTAGCCCCCCGTATTTCTCTCGGACTCCTCGCGTCACTCGCGTCACTCGCGTCACTCGCGTCACTCGCGTGAGCCGCGCTGCGAAATCCAGAAATCCAGAGATCCAGCACCCCTCCTCCCTCATTCCCTGCACCTGCGACCACCCCGGGCTCCCTGGCTCCCACACTACGCCCCTGGCTCATCCGAGCCAGCATGCAGCAGCGCGTTCTTCGTTCTGGAGCTCTCGCACAGCTCTCGAGTAATCACATTTGACGTCGCTACGTTTTTGTTTCGGAGCGGTACGTGACGCTTCCGCCGTCGCCGCGAAGGCTTTCATCCCTATTCCCTCATCCGAGAGAGGCAGGATGAAAGAGCGTCAAGATGGGGAGCGGTGGAAAAAAAAGGAATGCCACGCTGCTGAACTGGCAGTTACATAACTGGGGCAGTATTTGAAAAATTACGGGATTAGGAGAGATTCTGTAGTTGCAGATCGTGCAGTACAGAAACGATAGGATCGACGACTGAAAATCTGACGAATTTTTGAATTTTCAACGCACTACTTGACACTGCAGTGTTTCGGAATTTAGGATTTGGTTAACTGTAATTTGGTGGAAATTTTTCTGAATTTGATTAATTTTGGAATTTTCGACTTCTACCTTCGCCGTTTTCGACTTTCTACTCTCAACTTTTCTAAAATCCAAAATTTTGAATTTTCATGTTAGCAGTTTTTTTTTATGATCGGAATTTTTGAACTCTGGATAACTACTTCACGCAGTGTTTTGAAATTAGGAATTTCATTATAATCCACGTTTTGTTAAAGAATTTCCAAATTGAAAATAAATTTTGGAATTTCGATGTTCGTTTTTTTTTTAATAATTGGAATTTTTGAACTTTAGACACTACTTCATGCAGTCTTTCGGAATCCGGAATTTCGTAAATTGGACTTTGGTAAACATTATTCCAAATTTGATATATTTTGGATTTTCCGAGTTCTACTGTTGCTGCAGTTGTCGGGTTTTTACACTCAAATATTTGAAATTCCAAATTTTTGAATTTTTTCGTTTGTTTTGATTAAGAATCGGAATTTTTTTCAACATGACGTACATATCATTGAATGCAGTGTTTCGTAATTTTCAACTTTCTGAATTGGAATTTAGTTCGAATGTTACCAGATTTGATAGATTCTGGAATTTCACTTTTGCGAATTCTGAAATCAAGTTTTGCCAAAGTTTTCGGGAATTCGTAAAATAGAACTCACATCTTCTGAGTTGGTGAATTTTCAAAATTTTTGAGGCTCTCGAGAAATTACGAAATTTCTATGGAATTTTCGAATAATTCCTGAAAATGTGAAAAAGTTGCCTTCTATGTCTTACGTAGTTTTCCCAAGTCTTTAGAATTTCTTAAATTTCCCCAAAAACATAGTTTAGATAAACGGGGTAATGCAAGTCTTGAAGTTGTCGGAATTTTACAAAAATGCAATTCCTGAATCCTGACAGTGCTGAATATTTTGGAGAAAGACATATTGTATTTTCCCATCATCTTGCTCGAAAATGTCCGGCTTGAAGTTTGACATAATTGCGTCAAAGACAAAATAGGTATAAAAAAACGGAAGCCTATAATTTGGTATTTGCTCGAGATTCGCAAATACACGCGGGGTCAAATAAATTGTCCGATTGCACACCCGGAAGATCGACACGTGTCCGACAATTGATTTCGAGCACGTGTCAACGATAAAACCACGTCAAAATATTGTGCATACTCTGAATAGGCTAATTTACGGGCTCGCGTTCGGAGCAACGCCTACACCACGTTGACGCGAAAGGTGTGATTTTATTTCATTACTACAATGTGCGCGGTGCCCGCATGATGAAAGCTTCGCTCCAACATCTCCGGACGCGAAGTTTTTTTCATGCCTACGCTTTATTCGCGTTTCTTTGCATTTCTTTTCTTTGCATTTCACTTTCAATTGATGATGTCGTCTGCACACCTCATGACGAAAATTTGCCTCCTGCAAAATCTCCTGAAGCTGAACTTTCTTTCTTGATTCATTTGGTGAAGTGCGAATAAAAATGAAATTGAAAACATTTCTTTTTTTGGGAAAATAATTTAGAGCATAATGAAAACCGAGCATAATCTAATACGTAATGATTATTCCCTGTTGCATAATAAAATAAATCGGCTCATAAAACGAGCTGTTTTCCAGCTTTGGCTATGAAAGGCTATGAAATGCGAACTCGATTTACGATATTCATAGCTAAGCTATAATCGCGCATGCATGACGAGGTAGGTAGTAGATGCATCAGCTGCCTTTCAGTCTTGCAAGAGTTTATTCGTGGCTAGTGTGACAGATTTGAACCACGCCTCGCTTGTGTCAAGTCCCCTACGACCGACCCATGCAGCACCCATGCAGCACCCATGCAGCACCACGTAGGTTTTCACCCCTCGAACGAAGCACTAGCATTTGTCAGCTTTGATCTACGTACATATCCCGTAGGGGGTGCAGCGACTGACTATCGACTTGCAGGCTACTGGCTTTTACAAAATAAGACCGAATTTACACTGGACTGCCTGATTGCAGACTCGATAAAAAGAACTACTCATGTTTCCCGATGTAGGCTGCATATATAGGCTCCCCTCATCAGGCAAATATGTACACCAATTTCGAGCCCATGCACTCATATTTGAGTATTTGTGGTTCATTTTTGGAGCTAATTGGGCCAAGTCCACACTCAACGATTGAGCGTTTACTTCCGAACTTGACAAGAGATTTTGGACAGTTATTTGACAACAACTACTGACTCAGTTGGACTTACAGTTACTACCATAGGGATGAGCAACTACGCAACTGTCCTTTTCCCTAGCTCTCGCAAGTGCAGTCGTTTAGTGAGAGAGAGAGAGAGCCCTGCACACCTCTGTACTACTATAGTACCTGTTGGTCGCAGTTACAGTTACGGTTGATGTGCAAACAAATATGAATTTTTTCTTTACTTTTTATTAAACCTGAATGCATAAATAAGTGGTAGTTGGAAAGTTATGATTCTTAAATCGTTGGCAATTCAAGAATGGGTGATTCTAAAGTTTACTGAATTTTAATGGACTTTTGTTGATTTGAACGATCGAAAATGTGGAATGTCAGCATTTAAAACTAGAAGTTTGAAAATCGAATTTTATAATTACCAATTCATGAAACTGCACGAGTTAGAATCTTAAATCTATCGATTAAAAAATTTAATTCAAAACTTGGAAAATCCAAAAAAATCAGCAATTCATTTTAATTATTCGAATTTTATCGATTCAGATGCAAATTGATGATTTCCAAATTCGATATCCCCTGATACCGTATGTCTGAGCGATTTCAAATGATACGAATGAAAATTTGCAACTCACATACCAAAACTACGAGACAGTTTGGAATATTCGAATTCACGATCTGCAAAATTTGGAAATTTTTTAGATTACGACATTTCCACCCCTGATGGTGATTTTATACAATTTTATTCAATTTACAAAAATTTCGAAACTTGGAAACATGAAAATTTCAGGTTCCTATAAAATTTTTGAAAACATTACAATGATACTCGTAAAATATTTTCAAACAATGGCAGTCTATAAAGATTCATCGAAACCTCAAAAATTGGACGAAATCAAGTGCGAAAGTTGCCATAGGATATAATAATTGGGTACAAATTTGGGACACTTTCGAAAAGTCTCAATATTATTGGTGAAATTTCTTAACATTTCCGAGCATTGATGAAAATTCACGAAAACTTTGAATTTTTAAAACTTTCGCAGTATTCTACAATTTATTCAGTTACCTCGAAAAATTCCGACAAATTTTTGAAAAATTCCAAAAATTCGTAAAATTTGTCAATATTTCAAAAAACGCACAATTCAAAATTCGCAAGAATCCGAAAAAATGGCAATATTCAATTAACAAGAAGTATTGAATTTATAATGTATCCCTCAGCACTTGAAAAAGTCATTGAAAACATGAAAAAATATCAACTTTCGAAACCTGTCTAAAATTGGCCTAAATAAAACATCTGAATTAAAAATGGACTGCATGCACTCTCTCCTATTTTCATCAAGTGAATAATTCGCATCTTCCACTCCACAATCGCTAGCCGCGAACATGTGCAGAGCGCACAATCACAGGAGAGGAAATTACTGGGCGGATTTCCCATATGGACCCGTAATCCTCTTGTCCAAGTCCTCCGAGTGTGACAAAAAATTGCGCTGCCCTAATTAGAACGCGGGATATTTTCTGGCCTCTGAATATACTTAATTTCTGCGCTATTTAATTTTGACTCGGCGAGGGATGGATTGTTGTTACCCCCCCGGTGCCCATGGCTCTAAAGTGCCCCCCGGTACGATAGATACCATATACTACTACTACTACTACTACTATTACACATGGTACAAACGCAGCCGCGATATCATCCCAATCTAATCATATCGCGTCATCTACCCTTTGCAAATTCAATATCAAAGATCGAGACGATGATCGGGTGCGAATAAATAGTGGTTTGATGTTACTCCGAATAAGGATTGATTGGCCCCTGACGGAGTTTCGTATGCGGATACGCTTGTTTCTATACAGGAAACAAAGAGTTATTTTTACAAGAGTCGTTTGAGATACGTTTCGAAAATTTCGGGCACATTCTTGCCATTCAATATCAATTTTGATTAACATTTATGAATCAACGTTGAATCTGCATACGTTTTTAAGTGAATTTTGGTGAATTTTCACCAATTTTGAAGAATTTTGATAATTTGGGTATTTCTGAGGAACATGAAAAATTTTGATCAATTTTGAGCTTACTTTGATTGCAGTTTGCAATTTTTTTTCGAATTCGGAGAAATGTTCGACAGATTTGAAACTTTCCGGGACAGTGGAATTTTTTGAAAGATTTTTCGAAAGAGCTCAGAAATGTATGGATTGACTCTTTGTTAAGTACCCTGCAAATGTAATTAGAAAATTTCAAGATTTCAAGTTATCTCGACAAATTCCACGAATTTTGAGCATTTTGAAAAAATTTGTCAGAATTTCCTCAAGTTCTTTCAGAAACCATATAATACTACGGCGGTTTGAAAAGTTTGAAAAGTTTGAAAAATCTCATTGCTACCGTTCGTCTGAACTTGGAACTTTCTTAAGATGTACGTTTCACTAATTTTTGACTGAAACAAACCGTCTTCTTTCACAAATATCAGCAATTTGAAAAATAAGTAAGCTGTCATATGAAATATAAAAACATTATTTGGTCTATTAAAAATGCCTCGAATCTGCAAAAAATTACAAAAAATTGAATCAGTCGAGAAAAAGAAAACTGCACCACTTCTTCTGAGTCCAGTATCTAACTGAATTTCAAGTAAATGACTCTGTTTAAAAAACTTACTCCGAAACCGTCGAATCCGAATGATTTTCGATTTTAAACTTTGATGAAGTTTGAAATGAACAATTAACCCGGAATTACGAAAAAAATGAAACAGATTCGGTTAATCTCGAATTTTCAGGTTATCCAAAGTTCGTTTTCCAGGCTGTAGCGTAGGTATATATAATACATAAGTTTAAAACAAAACCAAAAAAGTTGCGTGGGAATTCAAACCTGAATGAAAATAATACGAATAAAACCTCAATAGGAAAGTGTCGGTTTTTGAATTGGCCCGCTTTTGACGCTGGAATGAGCATTGTTGGGCAAATTACAGCTTCCAAACTGAGTACACGTGTCGCGGGCGTTATATTTTTAAGCTCACCCTCGCGACTTTCATTGTTGCCCACTTGATTACCCGACACTCGTAACAATAAGCAACAGCTATCCCCTGAGTAACGAAGCTTTTCGAGCAGAAAATTTCCCTTTTTTCACCTGAGGAAAACAATAATTAATTATCAGCCTAGTTCTGAAATCCACCATTTTCCATCCATACAATCCACGTAGACGAAAGTATCCATTCCACCGCCCCCACCCAAAAAGACCCTTGTGCACCACCTCCCAATCAAATCCCCCCAAAAAGGCAAAAAACCTGGAAAACCCATTCCCCGCGAAATGATATCAAAATAGAGCAAAAAAATCGAAATTGGAAAAAAAGCGAGGAAGGTAGTTTTCCAGGGAGGGGGGGGGGGGGGGGGAAAGAGGGGAAATAAACCCACGAGAGAAGACCGGGCACAAAAGGGAGGGCGAAGAAAATCGCTCGCAGGCTATTTTCCGGAGGAATTTTCATTGGGTGGGCGCCATTTTGGTCGCAGGTTTCGAAAGATCCCCGATTGGCCGTAACGGGGCAACGGCGGGCCAATCGCCGCCCGGCTTTTCGCACCCCCGCGAGGGGTTGCGAAATCATCGGCTGGGCTCGTCGCGTTCTCCACGCACACTCCCCCAAAGTCGCCGGGATAACTGCATTTCGCGGACAGAATCCCACAAGAACTCACGGCGAGCGGTACCCCGCCGGTTTTCTCGCTCCCGACTTACATCCCTGGCTCTTCGGCGGCCTACCCGTCGCGGCCCACAGCTGAGAGCGCCGCCGCCTAATTGGATCCAAATTGATTCGATTTCAATTTTTATTATTTTCCTTTTTCACCCGGATTTGCCGGCTCGCGCGAGTGATAACGGGCTCGTCGGTGATGGTAGTGCGGTGCTGTTTGTTACCAACTTCCGGACGAGAATACGTATTTTCAATTGATCGATTGCAATAGAATTTTGGAGAAAGTGTGATTTTTGGAAATTTTCGTGACGACGACGATGATGATGACGGATCCAACGAGTTAGTGCTGTGTTTGGAGCCTGAAAATGAAGGTCAAGTCAACAACTTGGAATCATCCCGAATTGTGAATCCTGGAGAATTGTTAAAAACATCCAATGGCACATTCATAAAAAGTCTTGAAAGGACTCGGAACGTGGAACTCAGAACATCCCGAACACTGAAGACTCCTCTGTGCACTCGCCCTCGGCCGAAAACTCTTCGAACATTGCAGAAACATGAAACATATTTGCAGAAGACTAACAGTTGAGTGAAAACGAGTTTGAAGGACGTTGAAGGTCTCCCAGATCGCATGTCTCCATAGCGTCTCTAGCGCGAAAGCTCGAGAAAGACCTCCCCCAGCAGCAGCTCGTCTTGAAGCCTTGAGCCTTCAAGCTTTCCGGACTCCTCTTCGAAACTTGCGACGAAATGTGTTGGTAAACGTCGCGATTGAGATCAAGTACTCCAGCAGACCTTGGCAAGGTCACACCGGCATCATCCTGGCCAACGACTTGTCTGGTGCAGGGACCGGCGGCGGGGTCGGTTCCGTCGGCGGGACTTCCGTTGGCGTTGGCGGGGGCTCCTCGTTGTCGACGACGGCCTTGAGCCTGGACCATCAGCAGTTCAACATATTCCCGGCCATCTTCAGCAGGCAGCTCAACTTCTCGGCCGCGGCCGCGGCGAACTGCGGCCAGAACAAACTCATGGACGAGCTCAGGCCCAACTTGGGCCTTTTGGGGGTTGGCTTGGTGGAGAACGACAGCTTTCACCTCAATCACAATCAGGAGAAGAGGAAGTGCAGCAGTGCCAGCTCGAATGAACAGGACTTTGGCTTGTATGGGGTGCATCAGGGTCTTGAGGCTAGTCCTCCCACGCCCGCGGGGACCCCGGGGAGGAATAGCGTGGGCGCTACTACCACTGTTGGTAAGTCATTTTTGTCTTCTTCTTCTTCTTCTTATTCTTCTTCTTGTTTTTTAAGTATCTCAGGAATTAAGCTAAGTATTTAACAACGGATTTCAGGAACATGATCAGGGGGGAGTTCTGAGCTGATTAGGACACAATGGTTGTTTTTTTTCTTCTTCTACTTCTTCTTCTTCTTCTTGTTGGAGGTCGATTTTCGCAACTTTTCTGCCAAGTTCCAAGTTTGAAAATGTTGCACTCGTTGTATATACAGTACAGTAGAATGATGTCTGATATATGATGTCAAAAAAAGAGTCAAGGTCGCGCACGACTCCAAGTCCTTAGTTGGAAAAGCCTGAATTTATTAAATTTCGATGTCTGAAAGTACTGGAAGTAGAAAAAGTGTTAACGGTGAAAGAGATTATTAAAAAATGCACATCGTGTCCTCTCGAGATAGATGAATTTTACGGTTATTGAGCCTCGAGTACACGTGTTGTCACTGCGATGAGCTTAAGTGTCGACAATGGGACTCGAAGTGACATATGGTGGTACCTGTTCTACGAGCCATTATTATGTGTTGATCGGGATAAAGACAGCTTAACGCCGGGGGTGCCATAATGGGGCTCTGCACCCTTACGCGGCGTCGAATAACCGAAATCTCCTCGAATCTGGCACCTTTCGATTTTCACTCACTTCCAAGTGACCCTATAATTATGGGCTAAATTGTTTTGTCTTTCTTTCTTTCCTTCTTTCTTTCTTTCTTTCTTTCTTTCTTTCTTTCTTTCTTCTTGTTTGGGAGTTTATTGACTTTGGAAATAATATGAGCTTAAGTGAGACATCATGCATATTTTGTTGAGTGGACAAAGCTACGCGCATTTTTTTGATGGAATTGAGCTTTTTTGTTAGCTTACATGATTTATAACATAAGAGTCAAATTTCGGAATTTTCGGAATATTTGGACAATAGGAATGTACGAGTGTTTTGGAAATCGTAACTTGGATTATTTTGAGAGTTTTTGACAAATGTTGGTGCTCTGAATGTTTTATTAATTTATTTTGGAAACGTTACCGCAATGAGTAGGGATTTGTCAAGATTGGACCGGAATCGGATTGGGCTTAACTCAAATAATGGAAATATCACGTTCCTATCTAATCTCTAAAAACATTACAGAAGTATCCGTAACTCTTTTACAAAATATAAAACTAAGAATCATCGGAACCTCAAAAATTGGACGAAATTAAGCGAAAAAATAACCATTTGTATATAATCACGGAAACTGATGACGCGAGTTTTCGACACTTTCAAAAAGTCTCAGAATGAGGAAAATTTTTCAATGCTTCCAAAAATTTATGAAAAGCCATGAAACATCCAATTTTCGAAACTTTTGCAGTATTCTACACAATTTAACCGGTTTTTTTATTTTATTTTTTTTTATTTTTATTTTTTTAATTTGGTTCTCGGCACTCAGCCTACATTGGTCTTCGACATCCCACCTGAATTTTTCACTTTTCCATTTCTTGATCCTATTATTTTTCTCAAATCTCTACAACTCCCGTACACCGTTATGTCGTTACTGGCCGATCATAACCTCCCATATTTCTAACCGACCTTTGGTATTTACGTCGCGACTTGGGATATTTGGATTCCACCATCGACCCGTGGCGGAAAACCATGAAAAACCCCGCGGCAAAGTCGTCGGACTTATCAATCGAACCTTTCTGTTGCCACTACCATAATTTTTTCCACCATCAACAGGAGAGTTCGATTTTCGTCCTAAAAAAGCCATCGTGTTTTTGCTCCACTCGAGATTTCGCTAACGGTCACCCATCCAAGAACTGGAATGAGTCACCACCGCTTGACTTTTACGATCAAACGGCGATCTCGAGTGACCCAACATCACGGGGCCTCTCTTACAATTTAAACAGTTACTTTGGGAAATTCCGAAAGTTTTTGAAAAATTCCTAAAATTCGTAAAATTTGTCAACATTTTGAATAACATACATTTTAACAAATTTGAGAATTCAAAAAAAAATTCAAGATATTGACAAAAGCTGAATTTATGTATCCCTGAAAGCTTTGAAAAATCTTCCAGAAATTCAAATTCACATATGATCTAAAACTTGTGAAACATGTCTACAATTTCTTCAAAATCCATCATCATTAACCATCATCTCTCCCAAATTTTTCTCTCTCAAATTTTATTCAAATTTTTCAGTAATTCCATCTAATTTCTGTAATTTTTATTCATTTTTCGAAAATTTTCGGAATTGTCCATTGCATACACAATGTTTTGCAATTTAAACTAACTTTGGACGAGCTTATTTCATGCAGCATACACAGTTCGTATTAATGTCGAACATTATTAGAGACTTTCAGTAAATAATTGTCCAGGAAATGCTTGAAGATGAAAAAGTTGAAGAATTTTTGAGAATATCGTAACGTTAACCCGAAAAGATTCAAAAATTTCCATAATATCCAACATCTAAGAGTCTACAAAAATTTGGCCTAGAATTAGAATCAAAATTGATGATTATCGCTAACGCTTTTGATGATTTTCGATGCGATTCAATAAATTTCTAAAAAAAATCATTTCAGGCAAATTCGAAGTTGATTGTAAATTTAGTTAAATCGTGGTTCATTTGTGTTCTAAAACATTGTAAGAATGTTTAGAGATCGGTGATTTGCAAAGCAAAAAAACGGATAAAACTTGTTAAAAAAGTCTGTCAATCATTGCGAATTCAACGGAATTCTGGAAGACGTTGGAAAAGTTCAATAATATACGTAGAAGAAGTAAATCAGCGACGTTCCCGTGTGAAACGGTGAAGCAATGTCAAACGTAAAAATGTGAGAAAAAAGGTCTCACGTCATCATAAGGACCAGCCAACATCCTATTTTGTGTTTAGCCATCAACTGTAAACGAAGCAATAAGTCGATATAATGAGGCAAAGAGGCAAAATGTTCTCTGCAATGTAGAGTGATCTAATCTAAGAGCATCTTGTATAGTCGCATTTCAAGTGAAAAAATAATCCGGAAAACTCGTGCCGAGCAGCTGGCAAGTGTCGAAACTCGATGATTTCTGAATGTTGAATTAATATGTAAAAGTAAGGCGTTGCAGCGGCTGTATAAGAGCTCTGCATGCATGGTCGTCGGTGGTCGGCGTCGGCATCGGCGTCGGCGTCGGCGGCGCGGCGGACGTACTAGTACTAGAGCCCTTTCGGCGTCTAGCTCCGGTATCCCAACGGGACGCCCACTCGAAAATCTGAGGGGCCATCTGCTGCCCTGCACGGCTTGCTGGCACATCGGACACAACAGCTAATTAGCGTCATCGATTTTAAAGAATCGAAACGGCGAAAACGCGAAAACCGATCAGCTGCTCTGAAATCGGCATCTGCCCCGGATCAGCGCAATTACCGGGGAATCGCAGAGATTAGTGTCATGTCGGCGACGACATTTTTACCGCGACAATTCAACTTCTCGTCCCGATTTCCGAATGTCCTTATTCCAATCATCATCACCCTGCTGAACGTTTTTCGCCCCGAAGCACCTTTTTTCGCGGCGAAATTGCGAAACGGAACGCCGGCTCTCGCAGTTCCGAGGGAGGAAATTACGAGCGCGTTTATTAAGGGGAAGCGAACAGGGAAACTCGAGAAATGGCCTCCAAAGAGGCACTTTTAATTCCTGAGAAAACTCGCGGGATTAATGGAGTTATTAATTCCTCTCTCATTTTCTTTTCTTGCTGCTTATACTTTTTTTCTACTTTTTTTCTACTTTTTGTCCCTTTGCGAAAGACTTGATTTGTCTAGATTAAGGCCCTGACCTTGGCATCTGATGGAATACTCTTGACAGTCTTGACGCGTTTACGTTCACGGTGTACAGTGGAAAACGGTTACCACCTGGGCAGTCATTTTCTTCTCTTTGATACGTATTTTGTCTTTTTCCGTTGTTTGCGAACTCGGCTGGGCTCTCTGTCTCTTTCTCTATATTGCTCTCTATTGCTCTCTATCTCTCACCAAACTCGCGCGGCTGCTCTCGTGAGAAAGAAAAGGACAGTTGCGTAGTTGCCGGTCTCTATTTATTTTGCGAAGGACTTGTTTCTGGTCTAAACCGGTCTAACCTTGGTAAATTGAAAACTTTTGCAGCAAATCTTGACGTATTCACGTTTGGAATTGGTGTACACAAGAAAACCATTTTCTGGGGACCCATTTTCTTTTCCTTCATACGTATTTTGCCTCTTTTTGTTGTTTGCGAAACGTCTTGCTCCATCTAGAACACTGTCTAACCTTGGAATATTGCACCTTTTTGGCTCAAATCTATACTTTTTGTCCACGTTTAGTCCTAGTGTACATTGGAAAATAATTTTCATGCCAAGTATTTCTTATGGTGCAATTTTTAATTTTATAAAAATTTTTTTGATTTTCATAAGAGTTGAAATTATTCGAATCTTCATTGTTGGGCGTCATTTTCAGTCCTTCATTTAACTTTGAGGAGGGTTGGGTAGTGCCTTCAAGTATTATGTCACGATTTTTTTACAACTCCCCTCCCACTGAAAATGTTATTATTGAACCCATCAAACTTGACCAAATTCGAACACTGGAAAATCTAGATCTTTGCATTCACAGAGTTTCATATTCAAGTTATAATTGACAATTAATAATAATTATACATGGAATTTGACACTTTAAAGACGAGAAACTTGAAATCTGCAACTTGACCAGCAATCATTCGTAATATTCAAAATTTCAAAAATAAAAGAATTATTGTTGCATTCTAGTTTTTGAATTTACAAATTAAAAAATCTCAAACATTAAGAACGTTTGGAATCCAAAAAACTGTACCTCAAAATGCTTGAATCAACAAGTTTTGGAGCTTCTAAACTTCAACATTTGGACAAAATTTCGGCGTTTAGAAGATCGAAACTTGAACGATCCAATCCAAAGATTTCAGATTTTAAACGTTTAAAAAACAAATCGATTGTTGTCAAAAATTGGATTTCCCAAATTCAGTGACTTTGTAATTCCAATTTTTTGACTCAAAGATGAGAAAAATTCAAACGTCATGACTTTGACTTGAAATATTATGAAATTTCAACACTTTAATCGCAATAATGAAGAAAAGTTGGAAATTTAACGAGTTTCGTTAATACAGTCCCTCGGAACAAATTTAACAGTTGCTTCTGTTATCAATCAGGCTTTCGGCGGTTCTCTTTGGGACCCAGTTGATTATTGTTTACACGTGTTGACAATTGGTTCTATTATTAAAAACGTGTAAAGAATCCCGACGAGTGTCCCAAGGAGGACCGAAATCTTGATTTATAACAGTAGCAACTCTGTTAATTATTTTTATCCAAGTGACCGTACATATTGACGATACTCATCTAAAATCGCGTAGAGAACATATTTTTGACATCCGAAAATTCGGATGTCAAAAATAGAGATACGCAAATACGAAACTGTTATTTTTTCTCTCACGAGAGCTATCATTTGGCAAGAGAGAGAAAGAGAGAGCAACGATATCACCCACGCGTGGTTAAAAACAAAAACCAAAAAAAAAAAAAGTTTCTGGACCAACTATCAAAAACAGCCAAATCAAACGCTGAAGGAAGAAAAGGAGAGAGAAATGGAAGAAAATGCGAGACACTGAAGTCAATAGCATTAGTAGAATTAGCCAACTCTTCGTCTTGTTCAGTGAACTTGACCGAGTTCCTGGCTTCGGGGTAACGCGACGAGGTATGTAAAGTGGACAGCATTCATCCTTGAACATTGAATCAGCATGTAACATGATTAGGTCATTAACGCCCTAACAGAGTTAGCATAGTGCGAGGAGGGACTTGGCTAGTGTTACCACGTCAGGACACAACGTTGGCACACAACCTGCCCGCGCGGTCAATTATAATTGATTTTGTTATTGTGGGTGTCAACATATCGAAGACTGTCGATAGATTTTTCATTTACAACAAACTTTATTATCTTATTCACCATTGGTCGAATGCTCTACTGAAGCGATGAATGTCTAGGGCTACCAGCACGGAGAAACACTATTGGATTTTTTTGTATCTAGGGTTCTGTGATACATTGTTCCCGCAGTGATCAATAAAGCTACACTTGTAGTGTTTATGAATATAGTCTTTTGAAGAATTACGAAGAAAATCACTATTAAGGACTACAGAAGGGCTCAGTAGTCTTTCTTTAGTGTTCAATAGTCGATGATGTTTCCAGTGGTGGTGAATTAACCTTATTTGGGTTATGTGAATGATGTTGAAACACCTTATTTGGGTGATTCCGTCGTAACTGTCATATTCGTGTCTTTGCATGTTTAGAGGAAATATTTCAGTGATAAATAGGAATGCAATATTATTCCGATAAATCCATATGTATCTCGTGAACTGCAGGCAAAAAATTGATCTCGTTTTACCAAACTGATTCAACTAAAGACACATTTGTATTGAAAATGCCAGTACCGTAGCATGTCCTCGAGCACAATTTTCAGATAAATGTGTACTTATATTGAAAACTCGATAATTATTATTTATCGTCTGAACTATATTACTTAGAGTTGTCTTAGATAGCTCGATTTTACTCGAAATTGGCTTATATTTTCTTGTTTTTCCATGCACAAATCCTGTTTAAACTTTGTCCATGCGTTTCTGCGATAAGTCTCTCGTTTTTCATTTTTGATTAATACCCAATTATTGAAAGGCTTTTTTCGGACAAACGAAAGACTTTCGTCATCGGTGTTTATAACATAACTCTTCCTGTACGTTTCAGCGATTAAAAGTCGTGTTTACACTTTTTACAGGACGAGAAGCATAGAAAAACGGTATGTCGCAAAGTTTCGAGTCAGTACCGTGGCACTCTGTATTTTAAACGTAATCTTTTTTTTTTTTTTTTGTAAACAAAAAAAAAGTTTGTAAACATTCAAATTTGAAGAGTTCAAAATGGAAATGTCAGTACCGTGGCATTTTCTATTTTGTAAACGCATCGAGCATTTTTGAACATCATTTACGATCAGTCAAAGTGTATGTGAGTGAAGAATTCGACAATTATGTTTCACGATGTTCTTTTTCTAAATTTTGGGAAGAATTTTGGCTGGAAAAATCGTGAAAAAATATCGCAAAGTAGAATTTATCAAGAAAACTATTGCACCAATTGTCCATTCGAGAATTCGTCCAAATCCAAAATATTTTGCTTGTTTATTGCTCATTTAAACAAATACCACTCCGAAATTATACAGACTGTAAGAAATAGGTTGGGAAGAATTATTTTCGCAAAACTAATATTGGAGCGATACCGCGTAGTATGGACCTCGTATAATTCGGATTTGGTAAAACTTGAAGTAGAACTATTTCAGAACTGAATTTGGTAAGATATAATGAGCATAAAAAGATTTTTTGTGATTTTTTTGGTCATATTTATGAATGAAAAAATTTTAGAACCTAATATGACAGTTACAACGAAATCACCCATTTAATTAAGCACTATAGAAGACTATGAGCTCCAACGCAGCGCCATTGGGCACCGCGTAACCCTATTGAAGCGTTCAGTTGCGTTTCTGCAGTGCAGCCCAATAGTGTATAGTGTAGCCTTTTGTAATGTTCAGAAAAATACTGAGCCCTACAAAACTCTACCTATTTACGCCTTTCTTTTTGCAGCTGTCAACAATCTATAGTGTTTGTAGTGTGACAAATGATACTATTGAGTACTACCGACTAACGTTGTGGAGCAGTACATAACACTATTTAGGACAACAGAACTTTACTGAGCACTACCATTGAAGCAATATTGACACTGTAGTCACACTGTAGTATTACTGCACTGTTCAATAGTGTTTTATAGTATTGTGAACAAGACTATTGAGCACTACAGAATACTATTTAGCACTGCAGAAATCCATTAAGATTAAAACGTTCAGTAGTATTCCTATAGTGTTCTATATCCTGTAGAGTGTAGTGTTTCATGCAGTGCGTGAAATGGTGTTTTAGTCAGTCGAAGACTTTCACAAAGAACCCTATCATGTACCATACAACACTGTGGATCGTTATTGAACACTATTCTGCACTGTAGAACATTATGGAGCAGTATCACAGAACGCTATTAACCACTACGGAGCACTATTGAATCATTTCATTTATTATATTAGTGTTCTATTGTGCATTAATGCAGGCAGCAGGCACTTTATTTGTGAAATTCCGAATGTATATAGGTTGAAGTAATTAAGAACATAATAATTGTAAATTAATCACACTCCCGCGACAATGAGGTATCGTTGCTGTGTTGTTTAGAGGTATTTTTTTGATTATCTTGTGGAGAGCTTACTACACTGACGATGTGGAATTTTCTTGGTTACAGGGGTAGAAGGAGCCTTTAAAAAACTTAAACCCGAGCCTTGTGGATCTAGTCCCCACATTGGTCACACCCCAACCACGGCGAGTTGTCCGACGCCTGCCAGACGGAGGCATAGAACGACATTTACCCAGGTTGGTTTTCGTCAAAACCTCAACTCAACCTCATCATTTTCAATCACGTTTCGTCATTCATAGCTATTGATCAAATTTTATTCAGATGAACAATAAATTGATCATTATTTTGTTTGTCAACCATCGCAAAACATCGATGATGCTGACTTATATACAATTGAAAGAAATAATACCGTTTATCAACTATTAATAATGCATCATCATAACTGCATTCGTGGTACTAAAATTTCATATCGACTTGAATAAATATCATTATGTAAAACAATGAAATCTGATAAAATTCAAAGTTTATAGTATCACGACGTATATATGTATCATGAATGAAAAAAAAAAACAAATAGATAGATGAACATGATGAAAATTCTTGATTCGCGATGTGTTGAAATGAAAGAAGTTATGGAAAATAAAAGCGCGTCAAAGCACGGTTTCCGGTTCGTTGGGAATGAATAATAATGACAACTTTCCATTGTCGATCGGCTGAAAAAGCTTTCCGAGCTCATGCATACGGCGTGTATGGCTTTATTTGTTTGTAGGAGCAGCTCGCGGAATTGGAACAGGCATTCGCGAAATCTCATTACCCGGACATATACTGCAGAGAGGAACTAGCAAAAAGCACGAAATTGAACGAAGCTAGAATCCAGGTGAGTTCGATGTTTTTCAAAAATTCGGTGCCCGCGCGTGGTCTGTTATATTCGGAATATTTCACTTGTTCCTACTCGTGTATGCATGAGTAGTCCAATTCCCTGATGCTCGCTGCAGACTTCTATGTGCTCCATTTTCTGCGCTTCATCAGCATTTTTCAATTCTATTTTCGAAATATCTTTGCAAGTCTTTGTTCATTTTTTGATGATTTCAAATTGACGAATTTTGAAAGTATTCGGTGTTGTGACTTTTTGCCATGTAAGGTGGTAAAACTCGTCATCGAATTTCCGTGATCGTGAAGAATTTTCGGATTTTTTTTAATATTTTTAGAAACCTTTGTTAGCTCTTCAAAAACTATAAGATTCTTGATCTTAAAGGTTATCTTTAATTTTCCAAACGTTTCTGCGACATTTTTGTCTTTGCTTTCTTCGTTTTCTTTGTTTGTTTTGTTTTCTCGTTTTTTTTTTTTTTTTTTTTTGAAACTTTTGGACTTTTTAGAATATTTTTGGAAATCTTTGTTAGTTTTCCACTTACTTCAAGATTCTGAATATTCGAAGATTTCTGAAATTTTCTCAACATTGTTGTCAATTTTTTTGTCGTATTCTTTTTCTCGAAATCTCAATCAGCGGTGTTCGTAAATTTACCAAGATTTTTTTGTAAACCGGCATCCATAAAAATAACGTAACAATTCAAAAGTTCTAAAAAGGTTTCGAAAGTTTGGAATAATCTTCAATAGCAAAGCGAAATTAACATAGAAATGGTATTCGAATTTAATTGTCATTATCGAAGTGAATCATGAAATTCGGAGAATTCGCAAAGTTTTTAAAATTTCTGATGCTTCGCTCACTTAAAAAAAATTCACGTAAAACTGTGGAATCTTTCACGTCTTTTCTTGTTTCACATTCTTTCTTTTGAGTCGTAAAAAAACGAATTATAGATTTTTTGAGTCGAGAAATGTATTTTTAGCATCATTTCATCCGAAAAATTGCAAGTTGCGAAAATAAAAAAATATCGATCAAAAGATCCTCATCGTAACAAATGATCCTAAACCCTTTTCACAGCAGGTATTCTCTCCCACGGGCTAGACCTCGGTTTCTACCAGTTTTCCGTGCGATGTTTCTCATTTTTTTCGAGCATGGAAACTATACGAATCAGAGTCAACGTTCGGTACGATTTTTTTTCCCATGCTCGAAGAACCATCGCACGAAAAACATGTAAAAACTGAGGTCCAGCCCGTGGGAGAGAAGGGTCTAGGATCATTTTTCACGATAATGATCTTTTGATCGATCTTCTTTTATTTTTGCAACTTGCAATTTTTCGGATGAAATGATGCTAAAAATGAATTTCTCGACTCAAAAAACCTATAATTCGTTTTTTTATGACTCAAAAGAGCTAAAACTGGCGATTTTAACAAAATTAACATTAATTGTGCGTAACTCGCTTAATCGAGCTAAAGTAACAAAATCCCTTGGAATCGTATCGTCTGATGAGTACCAATACTTTCGATATCAGCTATCAAATTCGAATTCATAATTCCAAAGTTGAATATTGTCGCACAGTGGAATAGGCTAAACAAATGAAAAAAGACGTTATAACATTCTGCATTTCACCTCGTTTTCTTCAGAGTGCCGAATCGTGTTAAATCGGTGTTAGATAAGTGGATCAAGTTAATGAACTCTGCAGGCTTCCGCTGGTCATGCTGCACTAGTTCGAACTTACAATTAGTGACAATGTGACGAGACTGGAGCCCAGGCCTTGTACCCAGTTTTTCACTGAATTTCCAACTCCTTCCAATAGTTCACCTCCCACTCCACATTTCAGGCTTTACTAAAATAATATTATTATAAACTTTCGAAACTATAATAATTTAACATTGTGTCAACTCGTAGTAACTCCTGAATAACTCAAAAATTCTCTACGTCCTCAATGCTACTTCAAATTTCTAAAAATTCGAATAACAATGTGGAATCTTGCGTAAGTTTCTGACGATTATCACAATGTTTTATATAACCACAATGTTGAAAAATTTCAAAACAGAACAACTATTAGCAACTTTCTTCGGCAACGGAAATCAATTTTCGTCTTTCTTGAAAAATGCTGAAATGAAAAATAGGTCTCACATTTTTCGTAAAATAACCTCAAATTGTATGCGACCTCGTAAGCAAGCAATTAACCGCAACGTTACGAGGAGTGGTTAAATGTATCCAAGATACGCCAACTCCCATGTCATATCTTCTTCGATTGATTAAAAGCAACAGATACATGTATTTCCCGGAGGGCCAGGTTAATCAAACCAACCTGCTGCAGCAGCAGCGGCGTGTTCACATGAACGTTGCGTTGACTCGCGCACATACACTCTATGTCCCCCCGTAGCTTGTCTCCGTCTCTTTAGTTTAGATCAACTCGTAATATTATAAACTCAAAATATCCTCTCTGAGCTGCTGATCATCTCCATTTTCACGCTTTTCAATTAATAGTACAAGATTTTAACTTTGACTTTCGACTTGATCTTCTTCTTCCTCATTTTACGAAGCATGCAGAGAATCCGAAAAGTTTTCGGAAATTTCAGGTTTACATGATTAACTCTGCGCTGCAGAATTCGTTCCGCGGCATATTTTTGATAGTGAATCATCAGCGTAATCGAATAAAAAACGCATGTAGGGTGACTAAATTCAATTATGGACGCAAATGTCGATCGAAGATTTTCTCTGCCTTTGAGGGTTGGGGGTTGTTGCATGGTGGTCATCAACAGGGGTGGCATTCGTGTTTTTCGCAACTTGCGTACAGTTCAGCTGTTATGTCAAGCCCGATATATTTGTGAGTTTTTAAAATGCATGAAACCCTCCTCGACTTTCTTTAGTCATCCAAGTACAATAAACTCGCGATTGAAGGCTTTAATACAGTGTCAATTAAGGTCCGTGGATATATTTCTTCTTCCAAGAAGAGTAAGCTCTAGGCAGCCGAGGCTCTTTCTCATACTCGTACATTCAACTCTCGATCCGAAGTCCCTTGATGAATAGAGTCAACACTCACTCCTAATTACACCCCAAGACAATGTTCCAAAGCCAAGCAATGACAATCCAATGAAAAGCTACGAAAAAGCAATCCCCGCCTCGTCTACCTGGGGCTCTGTAATTTCGATAATTTCGAGTTTCACCGAGGTCGAAAAGAGTGATTACTATGAGACTGTTAAATAATGTTAAATAACGACGTATTCAGTAATTGAATGATCCGACGCCGAGCTACCCTCAATTTTCCCGAATATTCTCGTAGGCGAAATACTCCGGTAGTATTTATCCCCGAGATTCGAGGGTCTCGCTAGCTGGGAGAGTAAAAGACATTGCTGCGAAGAAAGAGGGTGGTATACCCCGCGCGCCGCCGGTATGCCATGGCAAGGCTGAGACGTTTCAGATCTATCTAGGGTGCAGGAGAAAATTAGATTTAAAATGGCGGCTCAGATATAATGGCAGCCTCCGGCACAGCGTCGCCCCAACTTTGCAGCCCTCATACAACTCCTTTCCGCAGCAGCAGCCCCTTTCCGCGCCCTTTCGCGCCGCCCCATACCGTCGTCATCTCGTAGAAATAGAATGCCGTGACTACTAGCTGGCGTGAGGGCTTTTAGAGTAAGACTTTCTCCTCTCTACTCTCTCTTTGGGTCTCCAATTTTCTTTCCTTTTTTTTCCTCATTTTGCGAGCCCTTCCTATTCATCTTTTTCAAATTTGAAAAATCGACCCTTCATTGGCTCATCATTGATTCATCATTGATTTGATGCGTTTCACAAAGGTACACTTCGCTCTACAATTTTTTACATTCTGTAAAAATTGGAGCTGTACAGCTCCACATTCTTCATTTCCATTCTCGGTTTTTTCTCTTGAATCGCGTCCATGAATTAAATCTTCGTGTCATGATTAAAGTACGATCATCGTCATTTCCAGTACACAGACTATAGACTTTAGGGTATCTTTAGGGTTAGAATTCTGAGGTTCCAGCAGCAGGGACAGATTTAAACGCGAGGCCCTTTATGCATAGCTTATTATAAGTGGACTTGTGAACAAACCACATTGCAGTTCAAGTGGTCCCTCGGCAGCTTTTATCGCAAACAACACTTTTGCATTATATATCAAAAGCGTAAAACGCCGAAGCGACTGTTTTAATATGTACCGCGCTCATTCGCGGAGCCAAACCTGCAAACTCTGCAGTGCCTACCCAAAGATCCTCGTGGTCGGAAAATGCATGGCAACTTTTACTCTAATTGCGAAATTTTCTCTGGTTTCAGCTTTACCCAGGAAGATGAATATTGTAGGTAGCGATGAAGAATGTAGTAGGACCGGGATGGCAACTTTACCGCGGGAAGGTCTGAAAGCACAGGGTTGACTGTATTTTTTAGGCCTCGTGTCGAAAGTTGGCAGTGTTTCAGTAATCACAGAGAGCTGCTGCTGACAGTACTTGGAAGCACTGAAATCAAGACTTCACTTAATACTTTACTGTATCTGGAAAATTCATATCGGAGGATGACTGTCTTTTTTTTCGTTTCACGATTCAATCGAGCATTCACTGCATTAAAATTTAGGCTTAAATCGGAAGTTTCCTCCATTGCAAGGACTTGTGTCGGAACTCGAATATATTTGAGGCAAAAATTCGTTCGGTTTGATCGTAGTTTGAGAGCTTTAATCGAGAGTTTACTGTGTTTGAAGGAATTGCAATTAGCTGCAGGTTTTACTGTATTTGGAGGACTCGTTTCAGAAGATGACTGCATTTTTGTGGCTTTGGTAGAGAGTTGACTGCATTCAAAAGCCTTGAATTGCAAGTTTTCTTCATTGCAAAAACTCTTATCTAAACCTATCTGTCTATGATATCTTGTATTGAAACCCATTTTATCTTCTGAAACTCGAAATCAAAAATTGATATTTTTGAATAACTTTTGGTTGAAAATTTGACGGTATGCCATCAAAATCCTCAGTTATTTCGTGAAACAGACACTTTTCATAAAGATGTGAGAAAATCATTATTTGCACATGAATATATTCGAAAATAATGACAGCACATTTACTTTTTTGAAAGTATCAATAACACTATTTACAGTCGAAACATAAACATAACTACAAAAACGTACCTACCCAAAATTACAGTAACTGAAATCGAAGAAATAAACGAAACTGTATTCTTAAAATTCGATGTGTCATCATTTCCAAATCGACTCAAATTGAATTTATCAGAAATTGACAAAATTGGGTCAACTGAAAATTGTAACACACAATCGTTTGAATTAAAAAAATTGAAACTTAGAAATCGACAAAAACTAAGATACTTCATTTTCGATTTTAACTTGGAAATTAGTAAATCGAAATAACACAATTGAATGAACAATTGTCAACACAAATTGAAAATGTAGTAATTTGATAAAAGTCTAAATCAAAAACGAACTCAATTTTCCAAACATCGAAATGCAAATGGTGAAACTCGAAAATAGCACTTGAGTATCCGTATTATTATGCGAAAGATGGAAATAAAACATCGGAAAATTCAAATTTGAAAGTACAAAAATATTACAAATCATCCTCAAAGTACAAAAGTTGACATTTCGGGATACAATCATTGAAAAACATTCAATTTTCATTCCCTTTTCTCGAAAATGTGATGCTCTAGATGCTAAGCCAACCCACATCGAAAAATGGAAAAAAAACCCACATCACTCAGGGGGAAAGTGACGTCGCGGCCAGCATTGACGCGACTCCAGAAGAAGAAGAAGAAGAAGAAGGAGAAAAAGCTGAAAAACGCTGTAAAGCCGAGTGGAGCACTGCCGAGGAAGAGAAAAAGCACCTCCGGAAAGCGGAGCGAGAGAGCCGAAGAGCACGAGGTTATCGAATTACCAACTCTTAGCTTTCTAGTTGCTGCAGGACGTGCGTCTTGAGTCCCTCGCGAGCACGTTTTCAAAAAGCTCCTCTCGGTAAAAGCTCAGGATAAAAAGAAGGGTCTTTTTCTTCTTCTTCTGCTTCTTCTTTTATTGTTGCTTTTTAAGCCCCGACGTCGTTCCGTCACTTTTTCAACCCGGCCGGTCTTTCAATGTCAAGCCGGTGAAATGTGTGAAATTTGGA
Source organism: Platygaster equestris (assembly GCA_030522785.1). Lineage (NCBI taxonomy): Eukaryota > Metazoa > Arthropoda > Insecta > Hymenoptera > Platygastridae > Platygaster > Platygaster equestris. The sequence continues at coordinate 3,694 of JAPYZK010001054.1, read as the reverse complement.
AAAGTGCAAAAGGGTGTTGTACGTTGGAGGGCTTTTTCCGCCGGATTTTGTGGCGCGGCGCGAACGCTCGTCGGAAGCGCCATGTTTATGTGCTTTCGCAAGCCCCGCGGTTATTCGCGAAGGGTGGAAATGTCGATAAAACGTGTCGGCCAATGAGGAAGCAGAAAGTGACGTTAGCGGGTGGCAGCGGCCAATCCGGGGCACCGGCGACGTCATCGCGAGGGTGACCACCACCCCTTGCTCCCTTGCTTGCGAATATCTGCCAACGCAAAGTCCGCACGAGCTTTTCTCCCGGCTCGAAATAAACCGTGCGATCGTCGAACGCCCCGGGGGGGCTGAAAGTGGGGCTCTACTTACTGGCGTAGCCATCACGGTTACGTTACTGTTATTACTGTTACGTGTTCTGAGTCGTCGTGTTTTGCCCGACTTTAATCATCGTCGTCATCATCATGGCTTTTCCGAAACAACGAACATTTTTATGCAACGAAATTAATGACATTACGGGGGGAAAACGTTGACGCACGTACCCGTTGACTCTGTTCATGTGTACTATCGGCTTTATATTGCCTCAATCAGCATTCATTTTGATTCATTTATTTATCATGTTTATCGTTATGCTTGCAGTCGCTGGGGAATGGGGGACCATTTTTTTCGATGTTGCAGGTCAGACATTTTGGGCAAAAGTAGTTTTAGGGTGCAAGCCGCTCGCTCGCATACGGCGATTTTCGCAGTCTATAATGCGGAAGTCCGCGCCATTTTCGATGTTTGTATTGTGAAAACGGCACTTTTCCGACTGACGGAATGTTTTGAATTTTTCGCCTTAGGGCACGGACAGCGATTTTCCGCCCGCCTCGCAAGCACGAAAAATCCTAACTTCTGGCACAAAGTCTTCTTGTCTCCCTTATCCTTCATTCTTGCCGACTCCTTGATCATTTTCCGCGAGTTGCCAAAACTTTTTTTCCAAAAACTCAGCTGGTTTGGATGTTGGTGAAACAAAATAGTAGTCAAGACAGTGGTTAATAACCTCTGAAAGAGTGTAAATTGTAATAAAAACCATAGGAATTCCGCGCAATAATTATTCTGGTATTCCAGGTATGGTTCCAGAATAGAAGAGCAAAGTACCGGAAACAAGAAAAACAATTGCATAAAGCACTCGCGCCGATTCCTGCTTGTCAAGGAGCAATGATGAGGAACATTTACCCCAATGCCAGCAGGAGTTACCAACCTTATCCTCATCCTCACAACAGTATGAACGGACTCAATCGTTATCCTCAGGTGATAATTTGATAATTCACGCATTTCGTATTATGGTATATATAACTATTATACTATGAATATGACTAAGTAAGCGCGTATTTGAAAACTCAAGCTCATTAATTCCCCCCGCTTCGCCTTGACATTTGAACAATCAGCCTCTATATAAATGTAGGTCAATGTGAAGTCATTCCTCCACAGGTGCAGATGATGCAGGTGATTAATAATGATGCGATGTGTCCAACCAAATTCACATTTCCAAATAGGAATCTTATAGTGCATGTAAAGGATGAATGAAATAATAGTTGGAAGAATGAGGATGATGATGACGATCCCTGTAACCCTGGAGCATTGACTTAAGCTGTTGGAATCTGACCGTCCGAGCCAGTCCGAGCGGTGCATCAATATCGCTCGATGTGGCTGAATTGCGTTTTAACTGATTAATTTGATAGGACAGATCACCAAACCTGCTGCTGCTGCTGCTGCTGCTGCTGCTTCGATTCCACTGCTAATTGCCATACTCCCGGCCCATTACCACAAATTCTGCCTTTTCTTTCACTCCTGAGAATTTTGCAATATTTTTGTTGTAATTTTCAGAATTCCAGGAAATGCTGGAATCTAATCCACCTTTTTCGACTGTTGAGCATTTCGGGAATTCGCAATTTGAAAATTTTGAATTCGCCTACTCCCGAAACTCAAACTTGGCCTGGTTCAGTTACCTGTAGGATTTTTTCACTTCCGAATTCGAATTTTATGATTCGAATCCCGTTTCCGATCTGTAATTTCAAATTTTTCAATCTTTTGAATCTTCTTATTTGCTGAAAAATGAGATAAATTTACAAATTAAGCAACTTCTGCTCCCTTGAACTTCCGCCGTTACTGAAATTTTGAATTTCACGAATTACTTGTGTGAATTTCGCAAGTTCGGCATTCAGAAATGTTGTAATTTGTCGAAAACTCGGGATGCGTAAATTTCCAAAGCCATATATTATGAAAAAGATTGAAAATTCAGTAGAAGGCATTATTTCTAAAGTATTGAATTCTCAAACACCGGCGAATTTTGATCATTCGATCTGTCGTATTTGAAAAATGCAAATGCAAAGTTTTCACAAAATTCTATTCTATTGGATTTTTCCCAATTCAGGTTTTAAAAGAAGAGTGAATCTCGAATTTCGGAAATCCGAATTCCTCGGATTTTCGAGTTTCGAATGTCTATTGAGCATTCCAAATCTATCATTATTCAAACTCGGAAGCTCCAGTGTCACAAACTCGGATACATTCCGTAATATCCCCATTGAAAAATAGGCAACTTGTCGTCAGTATAAAAAACGTACAAGTATTTGGTATAACGATTGCCAGTACCTCACCAGCTTAACCATTCAACAATCATCCAACAACTCGTCAATGACTGTGCTGTCATCATACAAACTAATGATGACTGACAGTTTATTGACATCGTGTAGTATAATATATGTGCCTGCAACGATGATACGAAATATGCATATGAGCTGCATCGATGTACGAATGATTGTACAAATGAATGTGCTAATGATTCGAACATGGTTGTACAATCAGCTGCTGCAATGATGTTACAATGATTGTTTTTTCACTGCTATCCGGGTCTCACTGAGAGCATTCATTTGTCTGCTTAGATGGGAACGACGTCCTATTCGAGCATGAGCCAGCCATTTTCCATGTCTCACTCTGCATCGAACATGTCCGCTGTCACCGGCATGCGACAAGATGCAATGGGTAAGATTGGTCAACTTACTTTGTTCAAGAAATCATCAAATTCAATCAAATTATTCGAACGAACTTAATCAATTGACGACCCAACATTGGAGTAGGTAACCTCTAAAGAGGGAGACAATTCTTTGAGAAATCATCAGTCTGTTCTCCATCTTCCCTCGTACCATAAAATAATCAATTTTTGAAAAATACCAATCAAAAAATCATTTTTTCCATCGACAGATTTCATGATTTTCATTTGGATCACACACAATTTCGAATTTTTGACACGTTTTATGGCCAACTATGTACATTTTGTATAATATTCCGCAAGCTTCGGAATTTGCTGGTCACTCTGAGCCTCGGCGAACGTTATCGAATAATGTAACGAAAGAAGAAGGACCGGAAATGGCGCGATTCGTGAACGTCTCGAGACGTTCACTACGTCGAAGACGCTCCATTTCCGCTTCAGCGCCGTCTTACATTATTTCCGGCATGGGATGGAATATCGCTTTTAAATCGAATCAAGACTATTCGGGGATTGCCTTTTGACATGCGATGTGCGAGATGCCTGTTTTTGCTTACCATTTTTATTTGGTCAAAGTGTACTGGAACTTACTTACTTACTTACTTACTTACTTACTTACTTACTTACTTACTTACTTACTTACTTACTTACTTACTTACTTACTTACTTACTTACTTACTTACT
>JAPYZK010001052.1:0-20324 GCA_030522785.1 Platygaster equestris | reverse complement strand
CGAAATTTTAAAAAAGTTTTAAAAATTCTGGAAATTTACAGTATTTTCATAATTCTTGAAATGACGAAAATTCGACGAATTCTTCACATTTCGAGAAACTTGATCATTCGTAACATTTCACAATTTTCAACAATTTAGAGAATTTCGAAAGTTTTCAGTATTTTGACAATTTTCAGAATTGAAAATTTTTTAGAAAATTCAGAGATTCAATAGTTTCGAAAATCTCGAGAATTAAGGCAGTTTTCGGAATTCTCGAAATTTTCAAAATTTTACGAATTTCTGAAATTTCGAAAAACTTTTGTTTAGTTGTAACATTTTTAATACACTTCAAGATTTTCGACTATTTTGATGAATTTCGAAGTCTAGAGGATTTTGAAAATTTCAGAGATTTCAAAAACACTTACGAAAATTCCCCAGAAAAAACACACTCTCCCCCCCCCCCCCCCCTTAACGAAATTTATGGTTACGTCCTTGATCGAAAAATTTCAATATCTAAAAAATTCCGAAGTTTGAAAGTTGAATAATTTATATTCAAAACATAGAAACCACAAAATCTTGTTTCTCTTAAATTGAATTTTTTTATCTTATCAGATCTCGAAATAGATTCAATAAAATTTACTGCAAATATCACAGAATCATTTTGCAAAACACAAAAATACTGAACATTTCTAGATTAAATACCTGTCGAATCCCCAATTCAATTGCGTCAGTATTAATCGAGCCAAATGACTTTCCATTGATGAAGGAAGGTAAGATCGCAACCACATCGCAAGCACAGCAAGATCTTTTTCTTGGGGGATCCATTTATCGATTTTCAATTCCGTGAAAAGGTACAGGCTCAACTAAAGTCAAAGAAAAAATTATTATTACGTACAAAATACTGTAAATTCTCTACGATAAGTAGAAAATCATATCAACGAGTTGAATAAATATAATTACTCACTTTTCCAGCTGATATGAAATTATCACGCAATTTTCCAACAATATCCGACAGCAACGATGGGTATTTGTTTGTTAAATTTGACAACAAAGATCGCGCATCCTTCGAACAAGAATCTTGTGTTTTCTCACTGAGAAATCCAATCTAGAAAACACAATTTACAATTAACAAATAAAAATTTCAAATTAAAATCAATTAAAAATTAAATTAATTGAATTAATTAAATATTAATCAAAATTAAATTTAAATTTTAAATGAAAATTATTCAGAAATATATATATACTGTAAACAAACAAATAAAAACTATCATAAAACAGAGAAATCGGAAAAATTGTGTCAATACTTGAAAAAGGCCAATAGTTGTTGCTCTGATGAAACCATAATCTTCTTCCGTTCTCGCCATCGCCATATTCGCAAAAGTCGTCAATAAAAAATAAGACTCGTCTCCCGGCAAGTTGCACAATTTTTCTTCGAACTCGTCTTGCAGTTCTTCAGAACTCAATTTTGCCTCCCACTCTGTAAAAAACGAAATAACAATACAAGTATTTCGATTGTGATTTTTTTCAATGTCGATTTTATCCAACTTCGTGCGTAAATATTAACCTGAAGAAGTTATTTCTGCATCGAAAAAATCAGTCGACGCACTTTCCGTATGCAAAATGTAAAAAATGTGCCAAAGAATGTTGATGGAAACAATGTCGTAAGGAATAGCAGTCAAATATTGCCAAGCTCCCAATCTTCGCGATGAGTAAATACAAAGAACTGCTTTCACGAAGAAACAATTGTACTCGGTCTGCAGGCGCGTCAGCATCGATGGATCTGTGATCTATAAAATGAAAACAAAGTTCAAATATTTTTCCTTTTAATTGAAAACGTTTCTTCATCACTGGGTTGTTGATAAAAAGAAAAATCCATGTTTTTCAATATTCCCAGACAGTTTTGTTATTAATTGGCGATCAAAATAGTTTTTGCGAGAAAAAAAAAAAATCCACCGAGACGGGAATCGAACCCAGGACCTCCCAATTTCATGTCGGGTGCTCTATGAAATTGGGAGGTCCTGGGTTTGATTCCCGGCTCGGTGGATTTTTTTTCTCGCAAAAACCATTTTGATTGCCAATTAATAACAAAACTGACTGGGAATATCGAAAAACATGGATTTTTCTTTATTTTTCCTTTTCTATAACTCTACAGAACTTTCAAGATTTACAGAATTCTTAACAAATGTTAAAGTTTTGACTGATTTTAAAGTCGTGAAGTTGTAAAACTTTTAGATTGTAGCAACTTTTTAAAGTTTTTGAGGAATTATTCACTTTCTTCCTGTCGAAAACCTCCCACAGGTCACTAGCGAACTGCACGATGTCTCTAATCAAAGAGCTGAGTCTTTTCGCCAGCTGCCTGTACCTCGGCGAATCATAGGCTCTCAGTCCAATTTTCAGCAGTTTCGTGATCGCCGTGAAAAATGCGAAAATTCGCAACATGTGATTTTCCGTTACGGAATTTTTATCTTGTCGGCAATTGTTGTTGATACGCTCCACGAACAAAATTTGCTCGAACATTTTGTCGAGTGGGATTTGATGTAACAGAGCGACGAGGTCATTTTCAAACAGATGGGTACTTGATTTTTCGAAGTCTTCATCTTCTTCCCCATCTTCGTCCAAAATGACCCAAACTGTGTCATTCGCAGTATTTGTCGAATCTTGCCAAGATATCTGAACCTAAAAAACGAAAAAATTATGGTTTATTATAATTCAACTCATTTTTTTCATCACTTCCTGTAGGGGCGGATCCAGAAGAAAAAAAACGAAAATCGACCAGAAAATAAAAATTTACACAAGAAAAAAATTGAAAAATAAAAAGACTACAATTTTTTTCCCACTTTGTTCAATTATTGTTCAGCTATTATTTCATTGGGTCCAACTTAAAAACCACTGTTAAGTTGAAAAAACTTTTCGTTGAGCTTTACCCTGATAGTGTCTGAAAAACCTCTTTGATTTTCCATTAGAATTGCAAGATGGGCTTATTTAAATTACATAATTTTTTTCGTACAAGTCATTGTTTTCTCTGTATTAAGTACATTAAAGTAGTATCAAATAGTTACTACAATTTTTTCTGCGGAACTCAACAATCAAAGAAAATATATAAGCGATTCTAAATGACTAATCGCGTCGTTGTTCGAATTTTTTGTCCAAAGATATCACGTAGTTGAGCTAACTACCGCAGTCAGTTCGACGTATCCAATCCCCTCTAGTAGCTGAACCAACTGAATTTCACTTGATAGCACAATCATTTTTTTCAGTGCATTAAATCCAAATTCGGAACTCCTCACTTCAAATCCAAACCTCAAACTTCAAATCTGAACTTCGTACTTAAAAATTCGAACCTAGGTTTCCAAGTTCTTACTACTATTCTGAACGCCAAATTTCCAATGATTAAAACTTCAAAATCGAAATGTGAACTCTACTGAACTTTCAGGGGGGTTTGAACCCCCCAAACTCCCCCCTCTGGATCCGCCACTGACTTCCTGTAATACCCACCTGTTCCAAAAACTTGTCCCGATCCTTGACCCCGGCCAAAACGACTCCAAGCACGGCCACCATGTGATCCAGACACGGGTCATTGATCGGCGACCCGCTCTGGCCCCTTGCCGGCACTGGCACCTGGATGAACTCCCGCGCCCAGGAAGTCACGCCCCCAGGACACCGGAGAACGTGGCTCAGCAGGAACAAGTGGTCCTGCCAGGTCGCCACCCGGAGTAACACGGCCACCAGCTTCGAGAGCCAGTCCCTGGTGTCCGTCACGAACTTGGCGTCCTTGATCATCTTCCTCTGGAAGTTGAACAAGACCGTGACGCACATCCTCAACTCCACGAGCTGGGGCATCGTGTGCGAGGCCATCTGCATCTTCGCCAGGCGCACGGGGGCGTTGTGCGACAAACTCGCCAAGTCCTTGCACGTGGTGCAAACCCTCTGCACGTAGTGCTCGATCTGGGAACGGAGGACCTCGGCCTCGTAACGGTGCAGGGCTTGGACGTTGTGCAGAGAGTCCTTGATGGAGGAGAGGTTCCGGGTCAAGGCCACCAGGGTGGCTTCGTTAAAGTGCGCGACCGAGTACTCGTGGGAGGCGTGCACCGGGTTCCCGTCCTGGCACTCGCCTGATTCTGTGATCGTGGTTTTGTCCAGGCACCACAGCTGTTGTTGGGTGTTCTTGCAGCTCTTCTTCAGGGTTTCGAGCTCGTGCGAGGTCACCAGGAGGTGGTTCCGGACGCGGAGGTAGCTCATCAATAGTTCGTGAAGTCGGTGCTGTTGGATGTTCGTGAAAAATGTTAAAACCAAGGTAAAAAAGATTTGTATAATTTTTGGAAAATGTCTGCAAACTTTGGAATAGTTTTGTAACGAGGGGAGATTCACTCTCCGATAAATGGGAGTCATGATTCCCAGCGATGTCAAACTTTAAACATGTCACAACTCAACTACCTGTAATCTTTCAAATCCTCAAAAACTTCAAAGTTCTTGGACATTTTCGAAAACTTTGAAATTAAAACATTTTTAAAACTCACACAATTTCTGAATCTTTTAGAACTTTAGTACTTTGTAATTCCTCAAAACTTCACAATTCCATGAAATAACGAAATTTCCAAAGCTTCGAAAGTTCCGAAATTTTGAAAATTTCAAAACTTTACAACTTCGAAACTTAAAAACTTGAAATGTCAGAAATTTTGGAATTTTTTTGCTTAAAAATTTCAGAATACTTGACAGTGTGCGGAATTGCCATGACTTCAAAAATGTCGACACTTGATAATTCTTTATCTTTAAAAATCTTAAAAACTTCCAAGTTCTTGGAAATTTTCGAAACTCAAAAATTCCGACATGTGAAAAATTCTTAAATTTCGAAAATTCTAGGCTTTATAACTTTAAAATAGTTGAGCATTTAAAAACTTTCGAAATTTCCAGAACTGTAAAAATGTCAAAACTTCATAAATTTTCAATCTCAAAAATTCTAAAATTTCAACGTTTTTGAACATTCTCCAAAAATTCAAAATTCCAACGTTTCAAAAACTTATTAAATTTCCGAAACTTCCAAAACTTTAGAACTCCGTAATTCTTCGGAAATTCAAAATTCCAAAGCTTTTTAAATTCCAAAACTTCATTATTTCGGAATTTCTAGACTTGAAAACTCCAAAATACGTAAAAACTTCACAAATTGCAAAATTTCCAGACCTCATTTCAAAACCTTGAGTTTTTACCTTTAAAAATGTCAAAACTCAATGATTTCCAATCTTGAAAATTCTAAAACTTGTATATTTCAATGTTTTCAGGACTCCTAATATTTCCGAAACGTAAAAATTCCAATTTATGATTCACATTAACATTTAACTGAGAAACCCCGGCTGAAATCTTTGCTTCAGGCCCCGCAAAACCTAGGGACGGCCCTGTCCGTGACTCCCATTATGAGAGTCAATGGGAGTCTCGGGAATCACGACTCCCAGTTCGATTCCCAAGTTGATTCCCAGAGTGAATCGCCTCTCGGTTTTAAATAATCCGAAATGCATTCATCTATCATTTCAAGCAATTTTAATGCAATTTTGTATTTGTTAACCTGTTGGCGAATCGCACTGCTTTGGAGTTGGACTTCGACAAACTCATTAACAAAGGTGTCGACGATGGATAGTTCCTGGTTGTTGTAGAGAGAGTTTAGTTGAGATTCTGTGAAAGGTCTGGGTGATTTTGGGGACGATTCGACGATTGCGGAATATAAATTTTGTGTTTTTGTGGTGACTTTTGGAGATGGTTTTGGAGCATCTTCCAAGGTCATGGATGATATGAAGTTTGGTACTTCTTTTTCTTCAGAGGAAATTTCTGGTTTTTCATTTTCTCGTTTTGTTGGTGCATCGATTTCATCATAAGAGAGCTGGAATAAAAAATGAGTAACTGCAAAATCAAAATTTGGAAAAAATGTATAAATGTTTTTGTTTTGTTTTTAATTTGAAAACTTGAAATCAATCAAATTTATACTTAACATTGAAAAAATAATTGTTTATAATTTTAAAACGAACCAAATTAGTTTTTTCTTCTTCTATTACTACATTTTCTTCAACAACTAGACCATTTTTGGTAGTGCTATTTTCATAAATCTCTGTGTCAATGGCGGCTGAGTGCAACTCGCTCTCCATATTTTCGATCCCTTCTCCTCGGGGATAATTTGTAGGAGATTCTCCGAGAAGACATTCAAATTCCTCCAAAGTTGGAGCGTCTGGAATTTGCTTCTCGAACATCGAAGACCTTAAATGATCTTTCTTTTTTTTCTGCAAACAAAACAATTTGTTTCAATCAGTTTTTTCGTGCAGAAAAAAGATAAATTTATTGCGAAATTCTTAAAACATTTGAATGTGACAACGATTGCAAAATTTAAATTTCAAATTTTTAGACTAGACACCAACAAAAAGAATTTTTATACTGTTTGGGCAGAAGTGTATGCCACGAGCAAAATTGTTGATTTTTTTACAGATGTAACAAAAGAGCTGAGTATAACAACATACACGCGAAATATTGTATACACTCCGAAATACAGTAAATTTTGTAAAAAAATGACAAAAAATGATACTACTCATTAAAAACGAACAATTTCGACTTACCTGTCGTTGTTTCGCTTTTTCCATGATGACAGCTAGTAAGAGTTATTCTGAAATACTTTTACACTTTCCGTTGTTGCAAAGTATCACATATAGCAAAATTTGCATCGTAGATTTCGCAGAAAAATTCGTTGTTCCTGAGTCCTGACACTCGCGATTAATTCGACAATTCGCCACTGTTTTCGCGAAAATTCATCGGAACGTTAAAAATGTGTAGTGTAAAAAGACAATCGAAAGAAAACCATTGCAAAATGATACTTTTCTTGAGAACAAGAAAAGAAAATCGAATAAACTTTGCACAAACGTAATTTTCTCGCACATTGCATTTTGCGCACTTCACGCACTTGACATTCTTGACCATTCAACAACTTGTTTGTTGTTGTTTCTATTTAGACATTTTTTTTTATGTTGTCCAACACTGCAAAGTTGTTGGTATGCTTGGGTCAGGAGACGGGAATTTGAAAATAACTATCGTGATTAGTCGGCATTAGGTATTTTCAAATTTCGCGCCTAACAAACCTCGGGATTTTTTTGCTTATTATGTTGGTAAAACCAGCAAAACTACAACATAATAATTAGACAAAAACCAATCAAAACAGTTGTGATTGCTGGTGGTTGCATTCTGTAACAATTTTTGGATACTTGTATACTTGATAATCACGAATAGCGAATAAAAAAAAGAAATGACGGATACAAAAGCCGACAAAACTAAGGTCGACCTCGGTCTCCTCGAGGAAGATGACGAGTTCGAGGAATTTCCCACAGAAGGTGAGGAAAAACAAAATGCGTTGTCTTAACGTAACCTAAAAGTTGCTGATTCATTTTGTTTATTTGTTAGATTGGACAGCTAAGGATGAAGATACCGACGATTTGGGGAGTGTTTGGGAAGATAATTGGGACGACGATGATGTCGAGGATGATTTCAATCAACAATTAAGGTTAATAAATTATGGTTAATGTATTAATTGTCACTGAAAACTAAGGAATCAATACCATGCAACCTGCCAATTTGCCCCCTATTTTTTAATAAATACCAAAAATTCACTTGTTGTACAGTCAACTTTCCTTAGTTAATTTTTATGTTTTATATCAAGAAGATTCAATTTATAGCTTCGAAGCTATAACTTGAGATTTAAAAATCCCTGTTTTGGAGAAAAAGTTGCTTATCTTACAATTGTCATTTCAAAATTGAAACACTGCATGCATTCGTCCTTGAATATGTAAGAAAATTGTTTTTCAACTTGCAGAGCGCAACTGGAAAAACAAACACCATCCCCCACAGAAGGACAAACAAATAAATGAAAGTGCTACTTATCAGTTTATTTGTCATGTAAATTATCTTTCACTCACCAGTTAAAATTCAGAATTTGTTGACCATTTTCAAAGATCAATTTTGTATCACTCATGAGCCTTACTGTAAACAAAAAAATAAAAAAAATAAAAAAATGAATAACATATGTAAAGTGTATACAACATATTGTTTATTCCACACTTTCTTATTCACGAACATAATACAATTTGTCTGTAATTCAATTGTGAAATACAAATGGCTCATTTCAACCGTATCATCAACTTTCATAATAAAAATAAATTCAATCATTCCACCAGAACAATTGAAACTGATTATATTCAAAAGGATGTACAATGCATAAATATGCTTCGCAAAACACATGCTCGAATCACATCCAATACTAAAAAAAAATGAAATTTGCATCATTTGAGAAACAGTTCAAGTATTTTTTAAACAAAAATTTTGTCCAAATGCGAACCGTAAAAAAAGATTCTCAATTCATCCAAATTTTACTTCGCTTTTCCACGGCCTCTTCCTCGTTTACTAGGCTCTTTTGATTTCTCTGCAGTTGATGCTTTGGTTGCTTTTTTCTGGAAAAAAAAGTTGTCATCACCATAAATTATATTTATTTTGTGAGTAGTTGTTTCAAAGATGGAATACCTTGATGATTCTATCATTTTCCAAGGTATCGTCTTCTTTCTCTGATTCGGATTCTCCTATTTCTTCATCATCAATGAACTCTTCGTCAAGTAAAATTTTCTTTGACCTTTTCTTTGATATGCTACCAGCGGAGTAAGAATAAGCAGCAGAGTTCTTGTTGAAGGATCTGGTGAAAGCAGCTTTGACCTGTTATAAGATGAAATATAATTATAACAAATATACAAATAATTGAAATATAATAATTGTTAAATAAATTTTTACTTTGCTGTTCACACTATCCATAGGATTTTTGTCCCCAGGCCACAAAGAAACTTCAATCAATGAATCCAGGTCCTCTCTGAAACATAACTACGAAATTAAATATAATCAGCACACTCAATGATATAATTTACTGAATGATTGCAAGTCTAATAGAATATCACATTCCACAAACGTAAATTTGGCTTTTTCGCTCGTTTTTAATTTTTATTACACATAAAAAAAACACTGGATCATTTTATTCAAGTCATTATTAATAGAAATGCTTAAATGGAGGTAAATCCAATTTTTAAAAATTATTTTTTTACCTGATAAGATGATAAGTGTTCATGGCTTCGACGGCTTCCTCGATTCCGTCCATTTCTTTTGATATCAATGGACGAATGATTTTGTCGCGCAAAGGTTTCAAATAATCCAACGTGATCGCTTCTTTTGACACGCCAGTTATCACGCGTGTATGGGCTGACAATTCTTGGAGCAATCTTTAAAAAATTGACTACGATCAAAAATGACTGCAAAATAACATTCCGTATTTTGATTTATTCGTTTTTAAATAATCGAAAATAGATTTCAAATGTCATTCGCAGTTTTGATTACGTCAATTTTTCAAACTGACATATTTGACCAAAAAGTGTTTCCATTTTTCAATTATCGAATTTGAAATTTATTAAAAAAGAAAAACACGCAGAAAAACCAAACACAACCTTTTAAACTTGGACCCCCTCGAATATCGTCCCAACCATGAGGGGAATTTCATCTCAGCTGAAGTGTGACCCGACATGTGATATCCCGGAATCACAGAAGCGAACATCGCCTGGACCGGCAAAAGTGACCAAGCCGAATCTTTCCTTATTTGGTTCCCAATAATGTCTCCCATCGCCAAACTTTCCGCAGCTAAAGCGATTCTTTCCATGTGCTCCGACTGCGGCGCTTTCGGTGTCACTGACAAGTAATTCTCCTGCACGAACAACGGGCCGATGCTGTAGTCTTGGAAGAACAAATCACTGCGCTCGTGAATCGACATCTTCTTGTGCTCGTCGCAGCTGAAGACTTTACGAATCACGTCCCAAGGTCCCATTTTCAAATCTTTGTTAGCCTTTTTCCCATTATCGGCGTCGGTGTGTCGGTTCGCCGAATACATCGCCAAATGATTGATGACTTGGCGAATGTCTTGATTGGTCGATTCGATAAGGCGAATCAAATTTTCGTCTGTGATTTGGATGCCTTCGCGAATGCAAATCGTTTTCATGGCGGCCTGCAAAAGTGTTGATGAGTAGGAAAAATGCTAAGCTGTGTATGATGATGCAAAATTTTTTGAGAATCGGTCAAACTAACTACTTTTAGTTTCTATCGAGTAGACGTGACATACTTAACACTAAATTAAATTTTTTAGGCGATTTAGAGACACTTTTTTGGCACTGACAGTAAAAATTCGAATAAGAAAATCTGTAAATATGTTGCCATTTAAAAATCATAATGTCGACATGGAAAATTATTATTTAAAAATGATGAACTAAAAAACTAAAAATTGAAGTCGATTTGGGTAACGAATATTTTACGAATTAGGAATTTTTAACTGAATAGTTACCAATATTTGTTTGATTTGAGGTTTGGCGAATTTGAGATCGAACGTGTAATTCGACAAAGTCCTCATTTTGGGGTTGTTTCTGTCGTTGCAAATGCAAATAATTGGTATGGAAGTGGCTTTTATCAAAGCAATAAGTTCCTGCAATCCTCCGCGATCTTCGTTTCCTGCCATTCCATCAACCTCATCCATCAAAAGTACGTGATTTTTCACAGGTTTTTCTGTTTCACTTTCAACTGTAATGAAAAACAAGAAGTTGATGTATTTTCAAATATAAACTTCCTATTGTTCTACCTTCGAAACTCAAGAATTATAAGAATTCAAAATTAAAAAATAAAGTGAGACATCGAAAATTGTTTCTGAAATCATGAATTTTCACATTTGATATGCAGTGCAAAAATATCAGTATATTTACAATTTTCATTCTAAAAAAAAGAAGTGCATTTTTTGCACAGCTTTTTAAAATATGAAAATTTGGCTGAGATTCGGTAACATACCTGAAAAATATCCCTTCAGTGTTTTATTTTTCAAGAGGTCAGAAACTTCCTCTTGGATTAGTCTTTTGCTTCTAGTATCTGACGCATTGAATTCTATGAGGTCCAAACCTAGTTCCTTGCAAACCACGTATGCCGTCGTTGTTTTTCCGATTCCAGGAGGGCCAGAAAGCAACGCTGCTTTGAAAAACGCCCCATCGTCGTTTTTCGCCCATGGAGCTAAAAATGAAAAATAATAATACACACGATTTGTAAATAGTAAATTAATTGAAATTACAAAAGACACTACAAAATATAAATTCAAAAAACCAATAAAAACGTTAGACCAAAAGAACGAAATAAACAAAATGCGTAAGTATAAAAAAATTAACAAAATTAAATGAAAGACGTACTTGGTTTTTTCACATCTTTCCTGGCTCGATTCAAGTGCCATTTTTCAATCCATCTTTTCAGCTTCTGGGCATTACTCTTCTCCCCTTGTTGACCTATCAATTTGGCCATTTTTAGTGGTCGATGCTTTTCGACCAGAGCTTCAACACTATTTGCAGGCAATTGCTAAAAAAAGTGAAAGATTTCGAATATTTAACTAATTGCTAGCAACAATAAATGAATGTTTTGTTTTCTGAATGAGTAGAAACTGAACTATAGTAGTCAAAATTTTCATAAATATATCACAGCAAATTTTAGAGAAATTACTTTTGGAATTTCGCTTCTCGGTTCGCTGATTTGTTTCGCAATTGTTTTTGGCAAAGAAGTTGAAGTTGACGGTTGTTCTTCTTTAACAACTTCTTTTTTTTCTTCCACAACTATTTTTTCTTTTTTCGTCGAGCTCTCTTTCTTTTCAGGGGTTTTTTTCACCGGTGATTCTTTTTTAACAGGCGACTTTTTCGTTTCAGTTTCAACTTTTGCTTTGGATTTTTTGTTTGTAGTCACGACATTAGCAGGTTTCCCTGCAGGTCGAGTACGAACCAGATCCAATAATTCATCTTCGCTTATTTTTTCGATTCCCAAACTTGTAGCCTGTAAAATCAACAACTCATTTTCTAACCACTCGATAAAAAGTGAAGTTGTGAAAAATTGAAGGACAAACTTGGTTTGCACTTTTTCAAAACTTTGAATTCAATTTCAAATACTTTTGCCAATTTTGCTGGACCAGCTTGATCACCAATGACGAGATAGTTCAATTTTTTGGAAACGGAATGAACTATTCGACCACCATATTTTTGAATAAGATCGTCTGCTTCCGATCTTTCCAAAGAATCCAAAACTCCGGTGATTAAAAATGATAGTCCAGCTAAACATAACTCGGCTCCCTGTAAAATGGTAAATATTTAAAATATTGTTTAAAGAAAGGGTTTGAAAATAATCTTTAAAAATTTTCACCTCTGGAATTTCTTTAGATCCCGGATTTCTGGCTCCGCCTCGACTCAAGTAACTTTGGTACATGGCCAAATTTTGCTTTTTCCTGTCCACAATATCCTGATAAGGATCTTCTTCTTTTTCTTTTTTCTTTTTCGGGCTCTGTTTTTTCTCAATATTAAGTTCGTAACTTCTTTTGTCTTTCTTTTTCAATTTTTTCAAATCAACTTTTTCAGCAGGTTTACTTTTTTCTTTGCTTTCTTTTTGGGTTTTGACTGGACTTTTAGTAAACACAATTTTATTTTCAGAATTTTTTTCTGGGGTGCTTTTTGAAGGCTTGAATTTTTTGTTTGTTTCTTCTTCATCTTCTTGTTTTCTTTTTTTATCATTGCCATTTATGACTTTGCTGGATTTGGAATCTGTGAAAAAAATTTCATTTATGTAGACGACGAACTTTGTTTTAAAAATGTTTAAATATGTATCAGAATTTTGACATTCTATGAGTGTTTGCACTTACAAGTTTTAAACTTGAAAATTTTGAACCATAGGTATTCAATAAATAATATGATGGATATTTTTGTGCAAGAAGTTATTACAAAATTTACCCAAGTGTTCTTTCTTTTCTGGCGTCTTGGTCTTGGAACTGCTATTTGCTGTAGATTTAGCAGATGTTGAATAAGCTTCTTCAAAAGATGTCATGTCCAGCTGTTCCAAAGTACGTTCAAAATCATCATCATTGTGAAAAGCCGATTCCTGGAAAAATAACGATGCAAATCAATTTTTGTCAAGGACCGAAAATGAAATTTGAGAAAATAAGGACAATTTAGTATTTTTGCTGATGAAATGTTCTGTAATTATGTAAAAAATAATTTAGAAATTTTCTTTAAAATATCAGCATACTTGTAGGTGCAATACATTTTTCCATATACATACTGTTTTAGATAACGATTCCTTCTTGGAAGTTGAGGCTTTTTTGTTAGATTTTGAGGATTTTTTCTCAGCTTTAGACTCATCGTTTTCAACTTTTGGGGCTTTTCTCTCAATTTTTGGGCCAGCAATTCTTTTGATTGGTGCACTTCCAAACAAGTCTTTTGGAGAAATTTGTTCGGCTTTGGGAGGTTTTTCATTTTTCTTTTTCACAAATTCTTCATCGTCGGAATCAGAAAAGACATTAGATTTCTTTTTCTGATGTGCCTACAATTGTGGAAATCAGAAAACAAATTGCATTATTGAATAAGTATACAAAATATAGTGTAAAAATATCATTGGAATTTTTAATAAACAATTTTGGTACAAACAAAGGTATAATTTGTTTCAAGAAAGAAAATGTTTTTAAATCGAAGAACTACCACGACATAATTTATCATAAAAAAATCAATATAAAATGCACCTTTGGACGTTTTTGCGGAGTTTTCTCTTTCGTATCTTCCTCATCCGATGAAATTACTCGTTTTTTCGATTTTGGTTTCGCAACAACTGGACTTGAATCATGATTAGTTTTCTTTCCGCTGGTAAAAAATGATCGTATATCCTGAAAACAATAAAAAATGACATTTATATTGCCTGAAAAATAAACTGCAGAAATGAACATAACCCCTAAAAAACAATTATTTATAACGACTTACTTTGCAACCACTACTATGCTTAGACATCTTGAAATTTGTCAAATACAATTCATGTGTCGATTATTATCTTGACGCAACGGGCACTCAATTTTCGGAACTTCAAAATATTTATCAGTTTGCAACGTTTGCAATAGTATGCGATTTTTGCACTCTTTCGCGCGCACTATTTTCTGTTCAATCAATTGTCACAAGGGTCACAATTAATGCAATTTTTTGCTCGACCGATTTCATTGAATGGAAAAAAAACTTGTTTATCAATTCGTTACAAACGTTATGGATGTTTTTTTAAATAAACATATTGATATTAAAAAATTATTGTTTACAAGCTGTAAACAAAGCTGTCAGCTGACAGGCAGTGCTGACAACTGTTCGAGAATCTCTCTTTGTCTAACTAATTGATTGTAACGTAAAAGAGAGAGAAAGAAATAATATATACGTTTTGAGATCGATTTTTTTGTTTTACAAGATGGCGATTTTTTGGTCTCTGTAAAAAAGTTCGAAAAACGCGAGGTCAGAAATTCAACGATTATCAGTTTGTAATTTTATGTAGAAGACAAATTTTTATAATGAGAAACACATTTATTAAAAGCCATTTTATTTTCCATCAATCTTTTCATTAACTTGAAATATTCAGCATCATTTTTTGCAGTCAATACATACAATGAGCTTGAAATTATTTTTAAAAATGACACGATCATCAAGGTTCACCACCAACTTGTTTAAAACAAATAATTATTGTAAATTCACAAAAAATGTGTAATTTGTAAAAATTTCTTTAAATTCTCCAAACTAGACATGCAATGACAGGAATCAAAGGGAGAAACTAAATAAGAAACACCATCACATTCACCCTTTTCTCAATTTTTAATAAAAAAAAGTAAAAATCTACTGCGCAGATGAATCCGAATTCTCCGCTGGTCCAGGATTATCAATTAAATATTGATCATACATCGATCGAAGTTCACTCAATAAAGTTGAAATATTTTGTCCATGTTTCGCTGATATTGGGACAACTGGAAACTTGATTTTTTCCTTCAGTAATTTGTAGTTCTCCTGAAAAATATAACTCCAAGTTCGAATTTGAATACTATAACAAAAACTGGATTGATGGTAAAAGTCTCACTTCTGCTATGGGCAAATCCATTTTATTTGCAACGACCAGAATTGGCCTTTGCTGCAGTTTTTTACTGTATTGACTAGTTTCGTGTTGAAGAAGTTCTAGTTGTTCCCAAGGATTTTCCAAAGTTATATCTAGCATGTACAACAGTACTGCACATCTTTCTGCATGCTTCAAGAAAGTGACGCCTAATCCTTTATTTTTATGTGAATCCTCGATTATGCCAGGTAAGTCAGCAACTGGGGAAATGGAATTATGAAATCAAGCAACAATTTAGAATAATTTAGTAAAAATGAAATAGAAGTAATATGGATCAAATTTTCTCCATCATTATTTAATTGTGATTCATTCAACAGCATATTTGAAGCATTATTGTCATTTGGAGAATATGTTGTTAAATCAAGATAAAATTTAATTGTTAGTCTTTTGGCAATCAAAAACTGTTTTTGAAGTAAATGAAGTGGCCCCAACATTTAATTTTCAAAGTTGTCAGTTTTTCATAGAATGAGCTTGAAGTTTTCAAAATTCGAAACAATTTTCGTCATTTAAAAAAATCATTACCAATAATTTGCTCATAATCGTCGTATTCCACGATTCCCAAATGTGGTTTCAACGTCGTGAATGCATAATCAGCAACTTTTGGCCTGGCTCGACTTATCGATCTAAGCAATGTACTTTTCCCTGCATTAGGAAGACCAATCTAGAATTCAAGAAATTTATTGAATTATACCTGTTCTGGATTGATCGAGAAATATAAATTGAAACTTTTTTCTCTTTCTAATTTGATATTTTAGAAGTTCAAACAAGATTTGGAACACTAAAATATTACAAAGTTTTTCATAATTTTGCAGAGGTTTCCTGAAGATTCGAGGTTTTTCATCAACAATATTCATAATTCGCTAAAACAGTAAAAACTACATTACTAGTCCAATATGAGCCATGCTGCGTATTTCTAAGACGTATTGGATGTTTTCACCAAATGCTCCATATTCACAGACAGTTGGAGCTTGCAAAGCTTCGGATTTGAAAAATGCATTCCCTCGGCCTCCGCCTCCCCCACGGGCTGCGACAAACATCATACCATTTTTGCTCAAGTCACCTATGATATCTCCATTTAGATTCCTAATTATAGTTCCGACCGGGACTTTCACAAGTCTGTGTTCTGCGTTTTTTCCAAAGCAGTTTTTTTTTCGTCCATCTTGGCCCTCTTCTCCTAGAATCGGAGTTCTTATATGGCTGAGATCCTTCACTGATTCAGAAACCTGAAATTGGTAGAAAAAATGGTAGTCTGAAAATGATTGAGCGTTCTCATAGGTTTTTGGAAAATTAAAAACATTTCTCAAGGTTTTTATTCAGTTTTTGATAATTTTTGAGTGTGTTTGAAAAACTGAGTGGACTCGTTTTGGGATTCATTTGGAACTTTATATACTTGAAAAACGACATGTGCTCCATTGCCGCCGTCACCGCCATCAGGTCCTGCATTTTCATTCGCGAACAAGGATAAAAATGAGGACAACCCATCGCCACCTTTTCCTCCGACAGTTCTGACCTACAAAATATTGTCGTTTTTTTATGGATTGTAATAATTTATTTTAGTTGAGGGCCAATCAGTAGTATTTTTGATTCTAAATAGTGCAAAAATTTTTTCATTTTGGTAACGAAAAATTCGTGTTACTCATTCGACAAATATAATTACAAATGTTGTTATGAATAGAATACACAATGGAATACTCAAGAATTTGGGAATCAAAACACCAGAAATTTGAAGAATCGTCAACTGAGATATTGAAAGTTGTACTTTCAATTCGAAAATCAGGAAACTGACGAATTTATCAATTCGTTTAAATGTGTATATTTACCTGTTTTATATCAACGAAATATTGCAAAGTATTTCTCTTCGATTTCGGCTTAAGACTCCGCAAAGCTTGAGCAACAGGACGTTTTTGTAACAAACATGTATTATGAAATTTCCTACATGTTTCCGAGTTGTTGAATACAATTTTACAATTTTTGAACGTTGTCAAAGATCTCAATCGATTCAAAAAGTTCATTTTCGTATTAAAACGTCATGAAAATCGCTGAAAAAATCGATCACAAATCACTAATTTGCAAAAATAGCACCTATGTACGTTTTTCTCTCCAGTTAATTGTTTATAGAAATGTTCTATACCTTGTGCCGAATGTTTGCTTCGGTAATGTAGTCGTTTCAATTTTTCTTCTATTGTCTTTTATAATGTAAACATCGTAAACAATTATTATAAAAACCCAGAAAATAACGAAACATAACCTAAAAATTTTACAAGCAAACAAGCAGACAATACGGACACGACTTGTGGCGCCCTCAGTTTGCGCGCGCAAAAGTTCTATTTTGATTTTCATAGAGCGAATATTTTTTCCTTCTTTCTCTCACCAAAAGACTACTCTCGTGAGAGAGAAAAAGACAGTTGCGTAACTGCCCAAGTGTGAAGTGTACGTTATCATTAAAGATTATTAGGGGAATACCCGAATTCGAAACTTCCGAAGTGACGTTCTATTTTATCGTGAAACGCAGTTTCGTGATTCGATTGAATATCTCAGTGCGTATTTTATATATTCTATTGCGGATCTTAAAAGAAAAAATTGAAAATCACGTACTTAACAGTGTTAATTAATACTGTATCAAAGTTATACAAGCAGATTCAATACATAATTAACTCTACAATAGGTAATAGCCCCCATCATCGATGAAATTTGACAATATCGTACAGTTTTCGAGGGTTGGTTTGTGTCATAAAATTCGTATCAGATGTAAGTTTTTAGTTTTGCATGAAAATTTGTTTTTTATGTATTTGTTAATATTATATACGCACTTGAGATTTTTTGAACAATTTTTGAAATTTGTGAAATTATATTTTCAATGGTGCTTTTACTACGTCAAATACACGTAGGTAAATTGATGATAATTAATAGATTTTCGTTTATACATGTATTAATAAGTGAGGATACAATAAAATTGTTTCTTCAGAAAATCTTGCGATTGAAAATGTTGAGGATCCTATTTCTGGTATTATCAGCGAACGTGAAGCTCGGGGAAGCATCGATAACGTGAGTAATTTCGCATATCATACGATACGCGCAATATACTTAAAAAAAAGTCATGGGAATTTTTCGGAAATGAATGTAATTTTTAATTTCGAATTCTAGGATTGATATTCACGAAAAATATTTTCCAAAGTTAGGAGAATCCGAAGAATTTCTAAAAGGCGATAATAATGAATCGGTCGTTCTATACAAATTTATGAACGTAAGTTTTTTCATCAAGTTTTTCATTTAAAGTCGTCGATTTTTCGAAAAACCTCTCAAAAAAGATCAGAATTTGCTTTGACTTCGAAAAATTGTACGTCTGAAAACTTCAATCATGAAAACTCGTCGTTCGACACTAACTTTTTAAAAAGAGAAAAGTTTATAATTCTACCGTTATTTTTCATAAATCACGAGAACCAAAGTGTGCAAATTAATTTAAGATGGTTTTTTGAAATTCGTCAGAAACACGTGAAAAATTATGATTTGCGGAATATTTCGTCTGTTTGCAGAGAGAATACTACGGATACATTGGGTTGGGGAAACCTTCAGTTCAATTCAAATTTGTTTTCGATACAACATGGTCAGACATGTATGTCCCTTCCAAACATTGCGGATTCATGGAAGTCGCTTGTTGTTCGTATAATAAATTAATATACAGTATAAATAATTAAATTTTCTGTAAATGAAAGTTATACAAGTAAAACGGATAAATATTTTCTAATTCCTTTCTATACTGAATTGTAATTATTCCGAACTAAACTTGGTTTATTTTACAATTGAAAGTCATTCGCTCAAGTCCGGCCCTCGATTGTATTTATATTTTTTGAAATTAAAGGGGCACCATTGAATCAAATAGAATGATTAAATAACGTTATTTTCGACAGTAATGCACACGCAATACGATAGTTCTCGTTCTTCAACATATCAAGAAAACGGAACAATTGTAAACTTGACTTCTAACGAAATGAGCATCAGAGGGTTTCTTTCCACTGATAATATTCATGTGAGTTAATTATATATCATTTATTTCGGTCAACATGTTGACAAATCACATTTTCCTTAAGGATCAAATTCACGTTCAACAACCCACAAAAATGACACTTATATTGAAAACGTGCAGGGTTTCCGACATTTTACGTACTGAACGATATAATGATTTCATATTTTTTATACAATGCATGGAATTTTTGTTATAGCTATCCCACATACAAATCGTTAATCAAACATTCATCGAAGCGACTCATTTGTCTATGGATCCTTTTTTGTATAACAGAGCCGATGGTTTGATCGGACTTGGATTCGCAAGTTCGAAACAAGTCAAAGCGAAACCATTTTTTTATAATATGGTAGCTCAAGGACTTGTGAAGGAGCCTATTTTCACTTTTTACATGAACCGGTTGGTTTTTTCGTATTATTTTTCTATCTTAATCTTAATTAGTTGAAAATTCTTTTAGAGTTACTTTTTTAATAGTTTAAATTTTTTATCAGCCACTGTTAGATCAGTGACATTATTTTCTACGCGAATGATCGTAATTATCTACATACATCGATTTTCAGTAAAAGTTTAAGGGGTATCTACAATTCATGTTTCATCATTTTTACTATTAATGTTATTATTTGAATAATTTTTTTAATTTTCTTCAGAGATGAAACGACAGAAAAAGCAGGTAATTTGATATTGGGTGGGACTTCTCGAGCACACGTGAAAGGTGAATTGACGAAAATTCCGACGATTGATAAAAAATACTGGAAAGTGAAAATTGACCGGTAATTTTTTTATTTTATTTACTTTTCTAACATCTATAGGGAATTTGAGAAAAATTGCTTTGAAAGTAAAAACGTTGAGGTCTTATAGGTTTTCGAAATGTTAGGTTCCCTAGTGATTGTATTTTTTATAAAAACAGGCAAACCTTGTTTGAAATTAGTGAACTATTGACAACAATTCTTTTTTTTAAGAAATCGATTTTATAAAAGTTATGTGAAATTTTAGATTTTTATAAAAAAAATGTTTCCTATAAAATCTGTCCAAATTTTTATACAATTCATCTGTTTTTCATAAAAAAAGTTGAAAGCCTCCAAATTTTCTTACAAAATCTTTATTTTTATAGAAACTTCGCGATTTGTACAAAAACTTTCATATTTTTATCAAAGAAAATTTTCCTGATATAAGGAATTTCTCTTATAGTAATATTTGATAGGTTTTTATTACACAAGCGAATAGAAAATCATGTTCGTAATATTTTTTAGCAGTTATAAAACGTAAAAACATATGATTTTATAGGATTTGAAAATTCTTCAACTCA
>JAPYZK010001050.1:0-61332 GCA_030522785.1 Platygaster equestris | reverse complement strand
GGAGAAAATTTGACTCAGTGAGAAAAGTTTATTCATTACTGACCGTTTTAACTGATTTGTATCAAGACTTCTAGTAAAAGTATGAGTATGATGCTCACTTCCAATCAATATAACAGTGTCTGAACTTTAATGAAAGAAGCATTTCATTATTTTCTCTTGGTAAGGAGGGCGGCAATTTTTTTTGCCCAGGGCGGCACTAAACTTAAATCCGTCCCTGCTTACGTACGAATCATATTCGCGAGTACTTCCGCGGAAGTATATTGATAACATAGCTGATCGAAAGCGTGCTTACTTTTCGCATGTCCTTTCTCCTTTTTTGCGTGTCAATAGAAATTTCCGCGAATTTCGCGAGATACATGCCAATTCGTGACAATGCATGCGCATATTTGAAACTATCCAAAATAATTAATACAAATAATTTTCACTGAAATAGCGCGCGCACATGAAAAACGATAAAAACTGTTACCCGGTGATCACCCGCGAATCCAATAATGAAATTAAAAAACAGTAAAATTTTCAACGTTCCGAGATATTTGAGTTATTTGACGAACGCATAAAGCGCGCGCTGCCTTAACATATGCGCTTCACGTGCTGTAAAGAAGTAACTGCACAGGGTCGTGTCATAATCACGCAAACTGTACTAATTTTAAAAAGTAAAATTGTTTAAATACAAAGAATTGATGAGTTATTATTGTATAACAAGAGCCTAGGAACATAGGAACCATTTTTTTATTCTCCAAAATTTTAGAAAATCGGGAAGAAACTATTTTATAAGCTTGAAAAACACGAATACCTCTATTTCCTACATCTTCTGTCTCGCGCCTGATACTTTTCCGTTAGAAATCTACGAAAATTTTAAAAGCTTGAAAAACACGAATACCTCCACTATTTCCTACCTTGTGTCTTGCACCTGATACTTTTCCGTCAGAAATCCACAAATACCTTCTCTATTCCTACCACCTGGCTTTTTCTACCAGGAGCACATAATTTGTAAGGAGGTATTTTATATATTTTCTAGAATTTTAAAAAGTTCTAAATTTGTAATTTGTATTTTTTGTCAGAATGTTACCATTTCTGATCGAATGTCAAGATATTGAAGAGGTAATCATTTTTGCCTGATTACAGGAGAATTTGTCAATACTTTTACTGTAGAATACAATGGGAGTGTAAATAAATGGCTATAAAACGAAAAAACATTCTGAAAATTTTATTTATTCCTCTTGAAAGTACCACAATACATCTGTGAGCCCGAGGCGAAGCCGGAAGGATACAGTTGAATGGATTTGAATATAAAACAAAATTTGCCCTACCAAAGGGAAATGAACAAATCGTTTTTACAAACACAGGACAATAAAGAGCTGTGTATTGCCCTGGATTGTATGAAATGCCATTTTTTACAATAATTTAACATATTTCGATTGTTTGATTCTTTCACGTTGAGAACTTCGTACTTAGTCCCGAAAGAATACGACTTCTTCGCAACGTTTACTTTCGACGACAATCAAAATTCAACGCAACATACATAATCTCGATCGAAAAATTCCACAAAACAATATTCAAGGCTCTTAAAATTAATGAAAGTTATATAATACGTACATGTATTTGGAAAAGATGCTCCGACGATTTGAATAGAAAAGAAGAGTATCTAGGCCAGAAGCGACGTCAGATATTTGGAACACTATGCGCGAGGAATGAGAATATGGATGTTCTAACAAATCAACATAAACAGAAAACTAGGCAGGAGAATGTTTGTGCCTTACAATGAAAGAGTCTTGACTGTATTTGAATGTTTCACACCCACTATACTAACAACGGAATTTTCAAAATCAGTTGGAACTGTTCTCAAGTTTTTCAGTTAAAATCGGATCTCTGTAAGAAATTTTTATGAAAAGTTCCAGTCTGCTTGATCTGGGCACTTCGTGTTCAAGAGATAACAAATATTGTTATATATAAATGAACAACGAACACTTGTAGAGGACAAAATAAACAACCTTGGCCACTTATGCATTTAGTTGGCTTTAACACTCGAGGCGAAATTGCGATATTGTTCAAAGGAAAAAATTGCACTCAAAGAAACAATTCTCCAAACTATCACGTTGGTGCTAAGGATGCTACGGACTCATTTTCTTATATTCATCGTTCCTTGAATCTTTATCAATTTCCCTTGTCCTAAGAGGTTTGTAAAGATTTACCAAATTAACAGATTTTTCGATGCATATAAATTCGTCCTAAATAAAAATAAAGTTAAAATAGCTACATTGCTTATTCAAATAATGATGTTTAAGCTGAACCAGCAGTTGAATTTCCTGTATAATAGTTGTTGCCCTTTCAAACATCATCATATCTGAAAATAAAATGAATCATTCCATATGAGAATAGAATTTTTATCAAATTGAAATAAGAAATAAATTAAGAAAGCGGTAAGTTGGAAATGAAATGAGGATAATATTACAAAAAATGGAAAGTTATAGTTATAGTTCATTTCATGTTATAGTAATCAAAAAACTATTATGCAATTTGTTTATTAATTGATGTAATTGTGAGGTAAAAAGATGAGAATATTTGTTAACAATGTTATGACTATTATTTGTTTCAAAAATTATTATAAACAAAATATGGCAAGTTATACTGATTATATTATTTTGGGAATGAAAAAACATGTTCAAGATGATATAGGTAGAAACATCGACTGAAATCATATCTGCACTTTCAAAAATAATTTTGGTAGCTTACGTTGTCGATATCATCATCATCTTCTTCACTGAAATCATCGCCGAATTCAATGTCCTCGTCAAGGCCATCCTCAACGAAGGTAACGGTCTCGTTGATACGAACTGCAAATAATTAAAACAAAATCATGTTTGAGTGGAACAGGTTGAAACTTAAAATTATACTTGAAATTTAGATTATTAATTTGAAAAAGTTACAGAAATTCGAATACATTCAAATTCATATACGCATATACATATTTTTTAGAGTTTTTTTTCACGTGTGAATCAATTTGCAATTAACTGATATCGTTTATTCAACTTTTTATATTGTTAAGTTGTGAATTTTTAAACTCGATCGAAGAGGTGAAAATAACAAAGTATTGATTTGGAATCCTATGAAGAAAATATAATGCTGAATTAATAATTTTTGTAAGAAAATTTGTTCCCAAAAACAGACTGAGCAAACTTTTCTTGATTTGCCAGAAATTTAATTTACCTGTTTCTGGGAATTCTCCGTATGTTTTTAAATTCCTCGCTTCATCAGGAGTGTATTTCAAAATGACATCAGCTTTGGCATCTTGATAATCACGCAAACCAACCAGAATGATATCGCCTGTATTTACCCACACCTTCTTACGCATTTTTCCACGTATGTGACAAAGGCGTTTAACCCCGTCAAAACACATTGCCTCCAGGCGACCATTTCCCAACATTTTTAAAACTTGAGCATATTCTGTAAATAGTTATCAAAATTAATTAAAATGATTGAAAAGGTGTTTCATAAGTTAGTAGCATAAAAATATCAACAACAATAATAATATACATTTCGACAAATATTAGATTGCGATGAAAATTTAGGCAAAATGAATATTCGTCCATTTTTCATATTCAGTATTGAAATTTTTTTACAAAAATGACATTTTTGAATTTTAACTTGGAAAACTGAGTAATTAGATAGTAAGTTTATTTTATAACTTGTCAGTTATAACATTTATAAATAACATAATTAATAACTTTCAAACTCAAACTTCAAAGTTCAAAATACTCAAATACTACAGTCAAAGAAGAGGTTTTAAAAACAGACTTGAGATTTTAGACGTTAACAGTTTTAAAAACATGAACATTCTGGAGACAAAATTGTCTCGTTACAATAAAAAAATGTAACTTTTATGAAGTCAAAATTCAGTAACTTTGTTCCATCACTCAAAAAGTAATAGTCAGATTTCATTGTCTTCCGATCGTCTGAAGTATCAGCAATATCATTAATATTTGTTTTTTTATATGCGGTGATTTATTATAATAAGATGAAAGTCAACATAATATACATTGTAAATCCAAAACATGAAAGCTATATCTGCAATGGTGGTACTTGATATCAATAAAAAAAAAATTGGAATAATACAATGGTTGTTCAATATCCGAACATAAATATTCAATAGTTTTCTTGTGCCGTCACAAAACTGTCGATAATTACCTTGGCCATCTTCTTTGAAAATCAATTCTCTCTTCTCCCCTTCATTTTCGTTCTTTCCCCTCCTACGATTTTTTCCTCCCTTTCCTGCAAAATGAAACTAAACAATAGGCATCCATTCAATACGACTTTAGCGAGACAATATTCTGTTGGAAATTGCGAAATTTTCATCATTGTCATTGATGCTCATCGACAAATAACAAATAGGTTAGGTCAACACGTCACGCGCATCTTGGATAGTGTAAATATGGCAATATTGGGTGGTAGTGGTGATTACTCACCCTTATTCTTGGGCATATTGAAAGGTGATTGTCAAACGAATTATCTTCAACGGACGAAAAACTACAAGCTGCAGGAAATTCAGAAAAATTGATGGAAAATTGCACCAAGGGCGAATGATTAATTTCCAACAATCACCAACAATGCTAACAATTTCGAAACTGTTTCTGACTGTTTCTAACTGACCTGAAGTCAGCTGCTGAAGGGTGAAGACACATAGCGAAAATTACGACTCGTGATTGGTCGAAATTGGTTGCAATTATGGTCCACACTGATTGAGCGCTGTTTTTTGAAAAGTTTTTCTGAAAAGTATACATGCAGGAAAAAAAGTTGATCTAAACCACCCAAAAATCATCTTTTTCGAATTCAAAAAATGAAAATTATTTTCTATTCTATAATTATAACGGAATTTTACAATACCGATATCTAATTGATCATGGAGGCATTACTTTTTCGAAATATTTATTAGTGTACTAAATTCATCGTGAAGGATTATAATTAGAAGTTAATAAAATAAACAATTTATAACACTATGGAGTGTTATATATTTTCTAGAAAAAAAAAAAAAAAAGAAGAAAAAAAATGCCCCGGGTGAGGCTCGAACTCACGACCTTAAGATTATGAGACTTACGCGCTGCCAACTGCGCCACCGAGGCCTGTGACATCAGTTATAGAAACTGGAATCAAATGGAGAAAATACTGAAGTGATTGTCCCCATCAGCTGTTTATAAAGTATAAACAGCTGTAAACAGCCGGTAGCGGGTAGTCTAATGATTGACATTTGACAACTGATGGATATTAGCAGTTAGGTAGGGGAACACGTGTTTTTCGTATACGAAAATATTATATATAATTATATATTATATATAATATTATTGCCCGCGAGAGCTATAGCCAAACAAAGCAAAAAACGTAACTCATCAATAGTTATTAGGAAAAATGATTTGTCCAGAGATTTGGGATATTGAAGCCTCCAAACAAGTCGTCAGTTACTACCTAGGGATCGCGCCAGAAATTCCTCCAGAGATCCTGGCTTCACACCCATTCAATTATTCGGTACTTGGTGCAGTATTGCAAATGGAAAAAATCCATCAATCAAATTTTCACAATTATGCTTTGAAAAACATGAAAACGAAAAATAATACTATTTGTGTCGAGAAATCGAATGTTAAATCAATACTGTAGATGGTTTGCAGTTATCTTTGTTTATAACTGACAATTCCACTAATATGAATGAATTTCTCAAATTTCTCCACTATTCAGTTATTTATTCTATTTTTAGTACTTCATCATCACGAATTGCTCATTTATTAGTTCAAAGATTGAATTAATTTCAAGCCTTAAATTACTGAACTCTCGGTAGCATATGTATAATAATAATGATTAAATAATTCAAAATTATACCATGAATTATCCACCTGCAGGTATCCCTTGTATTACCGAACAGAAGCACTGTCCCTCAAGGTCTGAGAAACTGTATCCAAGAGGACAGCGACTATTACAGAGTGGAAGGGCTGCGCGCTAGTGATATAGTCCAAAAGGTCTTCATTGAAAGTTTTGTAAAAAAAGGCAACCTGACTTTGATCGCAATAAATCGGCGAATTGACACCGATAGCACTCTGGCTGTGTCTCCCTTGGGACACTTAGTTCTCTCCCTCGAGGAACACGTTTATCAACGTCTTGGCCTCGAAGGACAGCGCTCCAGCTGCTACAAAAAGTTCCCTCCACGACACAGTAAATTAATTTCCGCATAAACGAAATTTTATGAGGCATTTTTTTCTGAACTTTAATCAAAGTTACGATTTGATGTGAAATAAAAATGGTTGACAACTTTCGTATCGGAGTTTTGCAAATTAATACAAATTTGTACAACTAGCATTCTTTTATAGTTGTAACAATTGATTTGAAAGAGGAGTCTTTTACTCCAGGGAAAAAGAATTATGAGAGAACCCTCAAATGCTTGGAGGAACACCTAGATATAGTGTTCGATGTAATTGTTTCGTGGGATCCACCAGGTAATTATTATTGCAAAAAAGTTGTAATAGTATTGCCATCACATAATATTGTGATGTTTTTTTATGTGTGAAAATAATGAATATTGTAATTTTAAAAAATTATTTTAAATTATAAAAATTTAGAATTTGATTATTAAAAAAATAAAAAAAAAGTGTATCTTGAAAGCTTTTTTTTTTTTTTTTTCATATCAAGTTGATAGCTCAAAGAACAAATTATTTGAAATATTATTTAAAGAGGATATTTTTCTTAAAAATGGTGAAAATTGAGATAATATTCAATTTCAGAAGAAAAAATATGCCCTTCTTCCGTGGCTTCCTGGTTTCACAGTCGTGGTTATTCAGTTTCCCTTTCTCACCAGAACTGCTTCCAGCAGAGCAAATATTGCACAAAAATAGTGCCTTTGCAGTCAGAGGACGAATCAAAATTTTCCTCTTTTTTTGAGTGGCTAGGAGTTTATCTTGCGGATGGTGATTGGTACGTTTATTTTCCTAAATTAATAAAATTAAACATTGGAAAAGTAATCTGAAGAAAATGCATGCACGCAAACCCATAATAAAATAGGTCAACTTGAATGTGTTTAAACAAAAAAAAAGATTAATACCCTATGCGTTTCCTGCTATTACAATACTGATACTCTCAACAGGGTCGAAAACAAAGAAACGGAAAAACTGCAAGTCGTTTCAATGGCAACAGAGGAAGTTGGCCAAGTACAATACTTCGGAGGATCAGGGTTATTTAGTATCTCAAAACTGGGAAAAATATTTCTCGCTGTAAAGGAATACGTTATCCAAAACCCAGATTTGCAATGGTGTGCTCTGGACGTCAAAGGATTCGTCGACGCCCCGGTAAATTGGAAACTCCAGGAACAAATTTTCCATGTGGACGGAAGCAATGGCTACACTTTTATTTTTTTCCCCAATAATATGTATCTCACGTGCAAAAGCGTGAGTTCCAAAAAAATCCTCAACAGTTGATGCCTTTTCACAAAAAGCCAAACTTCTATATATTATGTATATTGCATGTGCTGTATATTTGTTTTTTTACACAAAATAAATGCAAAGTAAAAGCTGCATTGACTAGACTTTTAACAATACTGAAGGTGACATTTAAAAGCAAGGTATATTAATACAGT
Organism: Platygaster equestris; assembly: GCA_030522785.1. Classification (NCBI taxonomy): domain Eukaryota; kingdom Metazoa; phylum Arthropoda; class Insecta; order Hymenoptera; family Platygastridae; genus Platygaster; species Platygaster equestris. Next base: position 53,723 of record JAPYZK010001050.1, on the reverse strand, counting down.
TCAAGAATATTGTTAAGGTTGACTTTTTATATTGGTAAATGTGCGCTGCCGGTGTCAGCAAGTTTGAGTTTTGAGTTGTAGAAGTCTTCTAGTGTCGAGCCATCAGACATGCGAGACTTGGAGCGATTCATTATTTCCCCAATTTCATCGAGATCTCTGCTGAAACTGCAGCAGGTGGACATTTTTTTACTTACATTTATTTATTAGGATAAAAAAAGTATGTATTTTTGCTCTCTTGGAATTGAGATTTGAAAATTTGAGTGTAACAAGTTGGATGTTTGATATAATTCTGTTGAAAAAGTTGAAGAATTGCAAATTTTGAGATTTGGGATAGGTATAACGCTTTCAGCCAAACTTTATACTCACCGGCTGACGGGTCGACTGAGGTTGTCCGCTGAATCGGATGACGCTCTCAGAAGAGACTCATTATCATGAGCATTGAACTTTGTAGAATTAGCTATAAATGGATTAATTTATAAAAATATTTATAGCGTCAAAACCTCAAAAACTGTCAAATTTCAAAAATGTGGAAACTTCTAATGAGCTTACGTTGACAAGAATCACAATTTTTCATAATTTCAGAACTTTTGGAATTTCCGAAACTTCTAAAATTTCAAAATGTAACGACTTTTCAACTTCAACAATGTTAAAAACTCCAAAATTATATGAATTTCTCGAAACTTCGAAAGTCCAAAACTCGACAACTTCAAGATTCTTCAAGAAAAACTTCGAGATTTCAGAAGTTTTTGTGTGTACAAGTTTAAAGAAGAAATGCATATACCAGAAGGAAATAACATAGTATGCAATAGAAGATCACGACTGAGGAAGGAGGGAATGTCGTCTTCGTCTTCTCCAGGCACAAAATGGCTGGCTGCAGCAGGATCCACGGAAATGGACTCCACCATGTCCAACCATTGCTGGTTGTGCGAACGGAATTTTTCCACTTTTATTCGAGCGGCCCAGTTTTCATCACACATCTAAAAATCAACATTTTGGTATTGCGATAAGAATAATTTTTTTAAGCTTCGAAATGAAAAAATTACCGCGATTATGTCCAGGCACGCATCGCAAACTTGTCTTATCGAAGGGTTTTTATCATGCATCAGGTCAATCAAATAGCCAGGTGCTTCTGAAAGAAACATACTTTTATGATGTTGAATTTTTCGAATTTTCATGAAAACGAAAGGAAAATGTTATCAACTTTTACCAGTTCCTTTGATCAAATAATCGCGCGTAGAAGCATGCTTGGAAATTTGGTAAAACACGTAGATTATTTGCAATACCATCTCGTCGTCTTCTTGTTTGGCTGCAATGAAAAGTAAATGAATTATATTATTTTAATCAAACTAATTAAATTTTGTTTCTGATTAATGATCCACTGTCTGAATTACTTGATTGTTTCAAAACATTTTTTCAAAATTTCCATAACATTTTACCTCGTTGGAATATTTTTGGAAAATTCAATAATTTCAAGTATTTTCAAACTCTATTATTTTAAAAATGATTTTTTTTTCAATAGACATAACTATTCACCTTTCAACAGCTCTATCAACGACGCAAGAATATCAGCCTTGCACATCAACTGCGCACAATCTTGATCAGCAGCTCCAGTGCCCAAAAATATTACTATTTCCAAAATCAAATCATCTTGCGCCTTTCCTGTAAAAAAAAATTCCCAAAATATTACTTTTGCCCTACGCCATGGAGAAAATGCGATTTTCTCCACGGCTCAAAACGTCAAAAATCGTATTACCTCCACGTTGTTGGAAAAAATAAAGTCCTCAACTTGTGCAGAAGGGCTTTTTTAACGAATGCGATTGCAAAACTCGCCTTCGGCTCATCTTGCAAACCTCAAATTCGTAAAAAAAACTCCTTCTGCGCTTGTTGAGAAATATTCGATTTCCGAAATAATCGAATAACCATCAAAATAATACAAAATAAGAAAAAATAACCTGCGACAAGATTGTTGCGAACCCATGAAATCAAATTGCACCGTTGCAAAATCTGCGAATAATCCAAATCTGGCAAAGCCAAATTTCCCATGACCCCAACGATTTCAAGCACAAAATCTTGAGAGTCCGATTTGTTCAACGCCATTGCCAAATCACCAACGAATTCCTGTAATTCATGAAAGTCAAAAATTAGAATCAAATAATAATGCAAAATTACAATCAAGTCATTTTTCAACATTGAAAGTGAAAATAACAAATAAACCATTTTTAGCATTTCACATTTGAATAATTTTCAGCATTTATAGACAGAGTGAAAATTTACAGACGAGGAGTTTTTGCAATTGAGAAGTATAAAACTTCATTAAAAACGAACCGAAATTTCGAAATGACCAACATGTTCTGTTTTTATGTACCACAAATTTTTCTTTTGTAGAATCATGCTGCGAAATGTTTCGAATGATTTTCATGACGAGGGCGCTCTGACTTCTGAAGGCTTTCTTTATGAGTCCTTGTAGGCGATTGTTTTCCGTCATTATCAAAGCGTTCTTATCGTGGGCAGCTAAATTGACACAAAAAGCGATCAATTCGGGTTTTGTGTTTTCGTCTTCTGCTCCTAATAGCATGTCAGTGACCTGAAACCAAGATAATCTTCAATTTTACGTCGGTAAATTTTCATGGAATTTTTTTTCCAATTTACGACTTTCAATTATTTTTATAAATTTGATGTGATGCAGGAGAACACGAATTTATCGAACTTACGTTTAAAATTTGTATTGTTTCGTTATTACTGTTATACTATTGTTTTGTATGAATTTTATTTCAAAAGTCTTGAAAAGCTTACTATAGAAACACATTCTGTATTTGCAAACATAGCTTTGATTTTGTCGTCCATGCTTGCGTGGTATAAAATACCCAAAACGGTTGCTTCGTTTTTTTCGTCGTCTGAAAAAGAAAACACAGTCAACATAAGGGAAGTGCGATAGAAAAAAAAAGTTTTTGTTGATCAAACCTATAATTTTGCATGTGTACCTTGGGACAACAATTTTATCAACTTCGGCAGCAACCCAATCCTGGTCATTTTTCCTCCAAGTTTGTGGTCGAAGGACAAGTTGTACAAAAGTTTCAGAGATATTAAAACGAGATCGGAATTAGTGTTGTTGAGTAGCTTCGGTATTTTTTCAATCAAATTCTCTTCGGCCTGCAATAATTGCAATTCATAAGATTAGAGGAGAATTTAGTTGATCGAACAAATCATTTCGATAGTTCGATTTTAACAAAAATTTACACATTAAAAAAAAAATTAACTCCAAAAACGAAAATCAGAAATTTACTTCATAAGGATCAGAAATAGAAAATGGGATTCTTAAAAAATTTGAAAGTCAAAAAATTCCGAATTGTCAAAATCTTGCAACAATCGAATCAACAACATTTCAAAATTCAACAAAAATTCTTCGTACCATGACATCCTTATTCTCTCGAAATATCGAAAGTTTCTTCAAAAAAGTAACAACCAGCATCAACAAATCAACATTGCTGCGATCCAAAGTTTTTATCAACATTCCGATCAAATTCTTCTTGCGCATTTTTTTCTCAACTTGAGTATTTTCCGCAATGTTGAGAAGCAAATAGAACGTCACTGAAATAATACATGTATAATTAATAATCTGACAGATGAATAAAACAAATTTTTACTTTTTTTAAAACGTGACCACTACTGGCTAACCTCTTAACAATTGTTCTTGTTTTCTTGTCAAGCTCCTCAATTTTTTCCTGCTTTTTTCAAAATCTTCTTTGAACCTTTTGACATCATTGTCTGTCACATTCAGTGGCGTGTCTGCAGATCGCCTTTTTATCTCGAATTCCACAGGACCTTCAGCGTTCCAAATGTCTTGGACAATTCGGAATTTTCGTTCGTAACCGTCGACAGCGCCAACAGGAATAATTTGCAAACCAGTTGTATTTTCGAAATGTCGCTTCCTTTTGTCTAAATCTTGTTTCCATTCGTCGTAACGAGCCAGTTCGAAAACGATTATATCCATGCACAGAGATCCAATCTAAAAAATAATTTCAATGCTTTTTAAACGTTATATTCAATTAATTATTATGAACTTTTTTTGGAAAAAAAGTTGACAACCACCACTTACTCTATACTCGAGTACAATCGCATGAAACTGGCTGTAAGTTGAAAAGCAGAAAAATATGTAAATGATGTTGGTTGAAAGCTCAATGCTTTTTTTCCAATCTTCTCTCAGCACCCTCGCCAATGCACTCAGCAGCGATTCTGTAAAATTGAAAAAAGGTTCAATGAAAATGCTGTATTTTCAAGAAAAATATTGTGTTTTTTTTTGCATGTCAAAGTTGACGTAGAAATTACCATTGCGGGTCAATTCCAAAAGATTGTCGGGAACACGAGCCAGTTGTAAAATCAAGGACGAACATTTTATTTTCCCTGGCAGGTCTTCGTACAAAAGTTCGATGTAGCTGTCAATTTTGCTGATGACGGCGCGTTCAGTGTCGCTCTCTGCACTGAGCGAGTTCGAGGAATTCGGTCTCGGCAAATGGGAGTCATGAGTTCCTAAAAAGATATTTTTTTATAAATGAATGACAGCGGTTATTTGAAAAAATGCTCATTTTTCACTGAGTTTTAATGGATTAAGTAAATTTTTTATATTTTGCGAAACATCTGATTCTGTCTCTCTCAAGAAACAAAATTTAAAAATAAATTGAAAAAGTTTTTCGATTTCCCTAACAAATATGAAAAATTAGAATACCTGTCTAGAGAAATTATTCTGAACATTTTCTAAAATTGATGTTCCAAATTTCATTTTTTTACCATCTGCATTAGATCGTCGATTCTGGAGATAATAAATAAGCTGCTGGACTTCCTGCAACCTTGACTCATGAATCAACGAGCACTGCTCAATGACTTGTTTCGCAAGTAGAGAAACATTGGTTTTTGAATCAAGACTTTTGAGTCGAATAATTTTTTGGCATTCTTTTCGTTCCCCAAGCATTGGGTCTCCCAGCTGGCCCAAAATAAGGGCTTCCACATCATAATTTACAATTAGAGCTTTTTCTGTTGGATGGACATCCAAATTTCCCGAACGAATTTTCCTGCACATACCAGAAAATTCATCAGTTGAGAAATGAATTATTTTTTAAATAGAAAATGTTATGCAATAAAATAATGAAAACTTTTTTTTCATTTATTTACTGTTTTTCTTCTTAAATTACCTTGATATTGATTTTGTTAATTCAATTAATCTACAATAAGTATTGGAAATTTGTGTAATTTGTTTTAATTTGTTGAAGGACAATATGAAATGTAAAAACATTGTTGACTCTTTATAGACTGTGATAATTAAGATTTATTGTGGAAAACATTGTTGATTCTTTATAGACTGTGATAATTAAGATTTATTGTGAACTAATTCAATGTTTTCGAAAGTGGAAATTAGGGATGTAAAAACTGACAAATATCAACCAAAAAATATTGATAAATAAAAATTTTTATTTCCGATTTGTATATAATTTAAAGGAAAAACACTCAAAAATTTGTGTTCATAACAAAATCAGTCAATTCCTGAACAATTACACTCTTAAAAATACGGAACACAGGGCATGTCTTTGAAAATGTTTCCAATCAACATTGAATAAACGTGTACAATACAAAACATGCAATCATGTTCCATAAGAATATAGAATTTTCACGTAAATGCCCTATTTTCGCGACCGGTCGATAAATGCAACATTTACATGTATACTTCGAAGACAAAATATCGATTTCTAATCCTGCAATTTTTACATACCTCTTCAAGTACGTTGCTTCGTCCATGTTTCGCGAATTTCTTATACGTATTATAACAAAACTTGATTGCAATTCAGTTTACTTGTTTTTATAATTAATCCCGAAAACTGTCAAATTTCATTGTCAACAAAACAACAACTGACAACAACAACCCACTTTCGGCAATGTCAGACAATCGACTGAAGTTTACTGCAAATTCCCTTTCCTCCACTCGTACCAACCTAAAAACGGGCTGTTCAAATTTTCTCAGTTGACACGACTGTAAAATACACTGGATAGCTGATCCTATTCCCCCACCACTAGTTCTCTGACCCCAATTGAACCGCGCCATTTGTAGGTATTGGGACAGGACATGCGTACTAAAGCAGCGCGACATTTAAATTTACACGGGGTAAATGGCTGCTTTTGAATTTTGCGCTGCTCTATCTATACCTACAAATGGCCGACCAACAGCCGACCAAGAACATTGTATCATATATTTATATATATATTTTTAATGGCGACGTTCAATTGGGGCACTGATCTGTAATATACACTGGATAGCTGATGGGATAGGTGGGGATGACCCCAATTGAACGTCGCCATTAAATATATGTATAGATATATGATACAANNNNCGGTTCAATTGGGGTCAAAAAACTAGTGGTAGGGGAATGGGATCAGCTATCCAGTGTATTATACAGATCAGTGAATTGGGGTCATCCCCACCTATCCCACCAGCTATCCAGTGTATTTTACAGATCAGTGTTGGTATCAGACATCAGTTGGCGGCAAATTCAAATTTGAAAACGTCAAAAATAGGAAACTAGAAATAAAAAAAGTATTGACTTCAAACTTCACACGTTGTAAAAGCATTTTCAACCTGCTATTATAAAAATTTACCGACTCAGAACCTGCGGACCGTTCAAGTTCAAGAAAATAAAAATCATGAATCTTTTCTTAAACTGCAAAAAAAACTTCTTGAGATTACTTACAAAATTCTGAAACTCTATGAGACTTGAGAAATATTGTATTCTATATTAAAGTTGTTTTGCGAGAGTCGAAAAAATAAGACGTTTACACATCAACATTTCAATATTTTATTTCAATGTGTGATTGTGCCTTTGGTCCTTGGGTCAGGTGGGCTCTAGGCAAAAGTCTATTGAATTCAGCGTAGAATACGTTATTACACCCTTGTAAATCTTGAATGCGTAAAAGTTTTTCAGCTCTCCAATATCATATTATTATACCATGTATTCGATTAGAATAAACTATCCTAGAAGAGAGTACCCTACAAATACAATATACGACATTTTTCACAAGATCGAGTTTCTTTTTTTTCTTTTTCAACTCTGCCATACATCGAAAGCTAAACCTTAGCCTAAGACAAATGACGTTGCAAGTCACCAACAATTTCGTCGTAGCATGCAATTTTTCGTCGATTCCCTAGAACTCAACATATTTTAAAAATTCCATCATAAATAAAAATCTCAACCATGCCATAATCACGCAATTACAAATACATCGTAGATACAGTTCGTCATAAGTTACTCTATGAAAAAATAATAAATATACATGGATAATAAAACGTTAGAAAAATCTTCTTTAATCAAGTTAAATTTACAATTTCTCCTTTTATTCTCGGTGCGTGAATGTTGTAAACAGCGTTGAAGCATAATTCGTTTTTTTCTGTAATCGTAGTACATTTTCATTATCCTCCGCCATCGAAAGCTGAAGCTTCAAGATTTTTCGTTTCGCACAACCAACAAAACGCTTTACACTTTTTCGATTATTATAGATTGCGGTAACGTGTGCTAGACTTTTCAATCACTTCTTTTATACACATAGACATTTCATTACATTCAACACTTCGCTTTCGGTTTTTCGCCCGAGAGTAAAGAAAGTTTTTTTCCTCTCTTGAATCCGTTACTTCAAGAGACGGAAAATCGGAGTGGACGGGTCAACTCGGAGAAGACTAGCTTTTAGTTAGTCTAACCAGTGACTAATATTTGATGGTTCGAGGAAATCAAAGATTGGGCGAGCGAGGAAACGCCGAATCAAGATGGAGGGCGGAAAATTGTGACATTTTCGGACGAAAAACCGAGACTCGATGGGGCTTTTTAATCCCGGCGTTCTTCGGCTATGAACTTTTCCACCATCTTCTGCAGGTCTTGGCCGCCTGCTGCGTCGACTTGGCTGCTTGACATCGTCACCGTTCGCGTGGTCTTCGTTAGCCTGAAATTTTTTATTTTTTTGTTTTACTGGTTTTGTTTTCGGTTTATGGGAGGGTTCAAAACGATTCAAGGGCATTCAAGGGCGAAGTCAGAATCTACGGTTTTTACAAGATTTTTATGATTTTTGGAAGCTAAGTTTTTCAAAAAAGTTCTTTTAGAGTCGAAAATTTCACTCCTCGACAGTTTTTTTATTTTTTTTATTTTCGGGAGCTCAATTTTTAAAAAAAGTTCTTTTAGAATTTTTTACAACCATGGAAAAATAATTGCAAAGTGTTATTTTCGGGTTGTACTCAGCTAAATTTCAAAAATTACCTATGTATACTATTTTTATAGGGAATCTGGATTATTTATTTACAGACATTCGAAATAATCTACGGGTTTCTATCTAATTGAATAAATTGATTACTTGAATGATTACAAAATTTACAATGTGTTATGTATATTAATGATTTCGATCTATCAGTGCTTGATTTTCAATGAAAAATAAAATGGTACCGTCACTGACCTTGAATTTACAACAAGTGTACGTACGAATCGTCGAAAAAACTGCTCCAAGCGATTTTCGAATGAAATATGATTATGAAACAATTTTTTGAAGGTATTTTTATATGTACAAAAAGTCGATGATTCTATGGAACAATTATTTGGAGAAATTTCGGAGCATGCGATCATTCTGAACAGATTTTTTCGGGTAAATTGAACAATTAAAAACTATCACAATGATCAAAATATTAAATTCAAACATTTAATGTATTCTACATTTCGACGAAAGAAATTGTAATGAAATGTGAAACAAATCTTTTTACAAGATTTTCATACGTCAAAAAAGGGAAAATATTATGAATTTACTATTCGAATTTTTGAACACGAACATTTAAAAAAATCCATTCCTCAAGTTTCGAATATTCGAATTTTTCAAGTTCATTTTTTACGATTTAAATCGTAAAAAATTAAATTTCACAATTTTCTGAATTCGATTCATTTTTCGAAGACAAAAATACCGAAGAAAACTATTTATAGTTCGATCCGATTTCTCCTTATATTTTGTTGTTAAAAAAATTCCCAATTTTTTTATGTTACCTTTGTTGCGTTTCGGGATCGATCTCGGTTGTCGTAGTTTCCGTAAAGGAAGGCTCGCTATGTTGCAAAAAGTCAGATTCTACGTAACAGAAAAAAGTGAATCAGTCCATTAGTTATTCTCAATTACGCTCATTTTGACTGCATAGCCACTTTTTTTGCGTTAAAATAAAATATATCAACGTCCATTTTGTCGTAATGGACGCATAATCTCTCAGTTTTACAACATGCCCAAACTAGGGGTAAATCGAGGCAATGTGGAAACCTTCAAAATTCCTTATCCGAAAACTTCCAGGTTTCTTTTGAAATAGTAGTGGCATAACTTTTCAATTTCAACTATAACAGATTTTTTAAATTGTTAAAAACTTTCGAAACGTTATAATATTTTCCAGAGTACTTCGAAATTAAACACAAAATTGTAAGTTTTGAAAAACAATTATCTGATTTCATGCATTTTGCAATTTTTAAAATTAACAATCTACAAATTTCAGAACCGATATGTCAAATTTTTGATTACAAACCTTTTGGAGCCACATAATTCGAAAATTACGAAGTTCAGATTTTTTTCATGAATAATGTTGAATATAGTAAATTAAAAAGAAAAGCTGAAAACTCTTAGCTCAGGAATCCACGTTTCCCACATTGCCAAAGCTAATACACATAAAAAGTGACAACATTGCAAAGTTTTTCACATTTTACGACACGTATTTACGCAAATTTACTCAGCCAATTAATTTTCTTACGATTTTTCGTCGCACTTTCAAATTTTACCAAATTTCTCATCATACACGTTAGTTTTTCCAACAAATTATACTGTGCTACACGTAGCGAGCTCGTGTAAATATGGTTCAAAATTAAGCCGAATAAAAGCGATTAGCAGTCTATTGATTTTCCGAAATTTACGAAAAATTAAATCATTTCTCGAATGAAGTATTAATTACGCATTTTCGTAGTATATAAAAAATTTTTATTGCATAGAAACTAGTTTAACGGATTTTCAGGACTGAGAGAACGCGCGAAAATTGCCTGAAAATCCTATAACTGACTCGACCGTTGGTCCCTCTACGTTTTAGCTTTATCTTGAAAATGTTTATTGTTGTATAAAGAAGCTAACAGTTGACTAGGAGAAAACTAGAAAAAGTGTAGTTACATATAACAAAGTTATGGTATTATGTTTGTTACGAGGCGGTGCGGAAAAACATACTGTAAACTATAAGTAAATTATTAAAACGTCTACGTGTTTTCCAAACAATAGTAACTGTTGCAAATACTTGTAAATACTATTAAATACTCAAAATCATGCATATATTCGGTCTGAAATCATGCACTAGTATACAATATAATTATTATACGGTTACTTTCGATTCGTCCGAAAAAGTAGGCTTTTTTGGAATGGAAATAGATTTGTAGTTTTTATGGGCTAAAATAATAATTTTTTGATTTTTTAAATTCCTCGAATTTTTCAATCGAAAAAAATAAAGAAAAAACATGTTTTGAAAAAAAGTGAAAATAAAATATTGCATTACGTGTTTCCGGTTTCTTTGGGGGTGACGTTCTGAAAAAAACGTGGTTCCTGGGCAACATATATAGCTATCAGAAGCAGCAAAACTGCCGAAACTGCCGAGGTCATCCAATAAAAACGACTCACTTTAGGCTTCTCCTTCGGTTCGATCTTTTTAAACTTGTTTTCGCTTCTGGAGCAACCAATCACTGTTTGTGTAAACATGTCATTTTTTATCACAATTTTCCTCATTTTCCACATCAACCAATTATCCCATTGCCAATTGAAAATTAACTACTTGTCATTCAAAAACGGAACCCCCTCATCCCATCATCATCGTATTGTCAGATAAGTAGCTAATTTTTGTCGAGTTAATGAAAACCCCAATTTCCCTTCGAAACGACACAAAGAAACGACATGTCTGCATTCGGAATACACAAACAAATTTATCGTTGCTTTTAGTCATTGCCAAATTTAGTGATCCGTGACAGTGCAACCCCCAGAAGCTCAGAACCAAAAAACCTCCATTCCTGACCGACAAATCCGAGAAAAGGTAATCATCGGAAAACGACCCAGAAAAACCACACGGAAAAATTACTGTTATGTCACCAAAAGATCACAACTGGCGAAAAATCCCAATGATGATTGGGTTATTTTCCCAGCTTCCTTTTCTTCATTTTCTCTCGTAACCGTCACCGTAAAATATTATCATTGTTATTATACAGTTATGATTACATGTCCATATAATGCATGATTCTAGTATACCACCTTCACTCTAACGGAAAATCACACTGAGAAAACAGTATGGTTGCCTCGACTATATGAATAGTAACAGTCGCGCCAATTATATCTGTGGTTTGTACAACTATATCTATGGTTGTACAAACCACAGATATTGTTGGCGCGAATGTTACTATTTATATATGGTTGAGGCAACCACCCTATTTTCTTCGTGCACACGTACAGTTTTCAGTAAAATTCCATAACTTGCATCACATGCGAAATCAAAGCCTTAAAACAGCAGCATGCACGACGAAAATGGTAGCTTTTCTCATGCAGACAGCTACAGTCGGCTCTCGATTTGGGTCACAAGAGTTTCATGACTGTTTTACGTCTCTTTATCGGTCCCAAATGAAGACTCAACTGTACTCATAAATCGAGATGTTGTTGGATACAACTCCGGAACATGGCTGGGTGTACATGAACAGTGAATGACGTCAAGTGAATGATGAATGATAGGAACATTAAAAAAAAAAAGACCGAAACCGATATCCTGGAGTCCCCGCTCTAAGGCATGTTTCAAGGGAAAAGGTTTTGTCAGATGGCAACATCTCTCTTTAGGAGCCTTAAAAATATGGCGAGTCTTGTCCGACCGGTGTTCTTTCGGCAATTTACATGGCTCGTCATTTGAACCAGCTGAAACGATTCGAACTGTCGGAAAATTTGCCCAGTCAGTTGGGAAGGGCGATATGGAACGTCGAGTCAAGACCCTATTCATTTGATCAAACTACACTGCCGGTCAAAAGTTTCTGAACTGTACCTTTCAAACTTGTTGAATGAATTACGAGTAAAAATCACCTTAGCCCCCTCCGAACGAAATTTCTAGTTACGTCCTTGCATCTTTTCAATAGTTTCAAATGTTCAAGATCGATTTTATAAATTCTGAGGATTAGTTATTAAGTGTCCAGAACCTTTTGACCGGCGTTGTACGTGCATAATCAATTACAGAAGTCATTCAAACTGGTCAAGTCATCCGTCGTCAATTGGTCAACCCATTTGCATCTACCCATCCCACCAAAACAGCGCCAAACCACCCGACCATTCGGACATGTTCAGCTGGTTCAAGACAACGCGTTAGCTTTGAGACAGAGAGAAGAGGCGAGGTACCTTGGTCGTCTTCCAAGGGGGAAAGTTCGGCGCCCTCGTGGAGCGCGACGTCGGAGCCGCTGGAGCTACCCAGGGTGCGCCTCTTGCTCGGTGACCTTCTCCTGCTGCCCCGGCTGCTCCGCTGGGTCGAGCTCTCCGAGTCCGAGTCGCTCGCGTCCCTCCTGGAGCCGCACTCGAGCTTGCCCGAACCCGGGGAAAAGTCCATCGGCAACTGGGTCTCCCAAATGTCCGGGGTCTCCTCGCTAATCGACTTCCAAGCCTCCCGTCTCCCGGAGGACGACGACCTCGTCATCGCGCCCTCAAACCAGTCGTCCAGCTCCGCACCCCTGGACCTGGCCACCCTCCGACTCGCCAGACTCTCGGACACGGTGCTCTCCTCCAGCAAGCCTTGCAACTTCTCCGAGGAATCAAGCTGCTGGGTACCCCCGGATTTTCGCATCACCGCCGGCTCCAGCTCGGGATACGCTTTGTCCCGAGCATTGTTCATGTTCATTTTGCTCTCGTTCGACTTGGTCTCTTTGCTCCTCAAATCCTCCGTGATTTTGTCGCCCCGCGGCAGGCCAAAGGCCGTCGAGTCTTTGAGGTCAAGGGTCAAGTCGCTTTTCGCCTGCGGCTTTTGCGGACGGCCTGACCCATCCGAAAGGACACGCGACAAGAACGGGAGCGAGGACATAAATAAGCACATTGATACACACTAATGAGCGTCTCCGAGACTTGGGTCTACAAGTCTCTTCGGTCACGACTGGAATATTAGTCTATGGAACACACTCAATGAGAAAACAGTGTCTAGAACAGATGCTTGGATTTTATTCAGACGATGAGCGACTTGAGAATGCAATGATCCGAATAAAATGTAAGCACCATGAATTGTTGGTTAGTGTTGAAGCTTGAGCAAGTGCCAACTATGGAAGATAAAGCTAAATATAACCGAGGGCACCAAAACAGAGTAATTCTCTAGTACGTGTGTTCGGTTTGGTGAACAATTGTACCGGTGGTTCGTGACCGGTGTGTGAGTGATAGTGTTGGCCACTTTACCTGGTTGCTGGGGTACTTTGGCTAGGGACGACTGTTGGGTCATGATTTGCGCCCGCTTGGCCGCTTCCTCGGTCACATCTGAAACGCACGAGGAGGAAATTTTGAGTACATCGACACGGACGGCTTCGACATTGAAAGCAATGATTCAACAAAGAGATTAGATGAGTGATGTTTTTCCCTGCATGGCATACCTCGGTTCATGCTTCACTAGACTGTGGTTTTTCCTGTTAATTCAATGATTCATAATATTACTTACTGCGTAGAAATATAACATGATTCTCTATTATGTTACGAAAATGCTATAAAAGGAAAGAAATACACGGCAATAAAGAAATAAATCGTGTATCACCGGGAACGAAAAATAATATTCGCCACTGCGGCAGTGTCGAGGTGTGAAAGCAAAAGGGCACAGAAAGTAAACCTGTAAACATGCATTAAAGTTGGATTAAAAACAGTTAATTTATAAATTGTGCGGAACACAAGGGTAACGAAAAATAGATATCCGTGAGCAAATGATAAATACGTGATTTTCGAGATTGCGAACCGATGGCTTTTGTTCGTTGGATTATTGTATAGCTCAGAGATCTTTGCGATCTTCGACCGTTTTTCATGGGTTACTTGAGTCATTATTAGATGAATTTATATTGTGGTTTTATTGTTGATTTGTGGTGAATCAAACCTTGGTTGAATCGAAGGTGCGATGGTTCGATCTAGTTGACGGTAAAAGTGGAAACAAAAAATTAACACACACATTGATACATCGATTGGTGTAGGTTTTGATTTGGTACTGGATTCGACGAAGGGTTGATTCCGTGAATGAAATTTGTATCGATTTTATACATTGTTTGAAAAAATATTCGATTCTGGGTTGCTGAGGATCAATGCAAACACAGGGTTGTTGCGCTTTTTTATGATGGAATTTGGTTATTTGGGAATTCAGTGTTAAAGTTTGAGACAATTTAAACTGGTTTTTGAGCAGTCTTAAATTTTTCACGTGATATATGTATTATTTGGAGAGTGCTAAATAATATCACGATTCCAGTTGACTGATTGAGCATTCTCGAAGTGTTAACAAATTTGCGGAAATTACTAGACAATTCATTAATCAAAGAATACCCTCGCAAGTATTGCAAATTTTCGAATTATTCACAAATACACAAATCCATGAGAAAACGTATGAAAAATCATAGAAAACATCGTGAAAACGTTCGATTATTGCGAAAATTCGAAGAAAAATTCTTCGTCAAATTCTCGAAAGCTTTCAGAAATTCGAAAAAAATGTCGAAAATCGTAAACATTCGGAGAAATAGAAAAAAATATTTCGAAATCTTCAAAATTCTGGAATGTGTTCAGAAAACTTTCACACAATACTTAATCTGATATAAGAAAGAATTCTGAATAATTCTAAAACTATTCTGGAATAAAAAATAATTCTGAATAATTCTTGGATACTGATCAAAATTTGTGTGAATACAGGGAATTTCGGAAAAATATTGACTAATTATTCGAATAAAAAAAAACTGTTCAAAATGTATGAAAATGAAGAAAAATTTTGTAAATTTAACAACAACGGACGGAAACAAAAGACAATCATGAAAAAGAAAAATTTCGCAAATTTAACAACGGACGGGAACAAAATAAAATCATGAAAACGCCAAATTCTGAATATTTTTTTTTTAATTTTTTGTCAAGAATGTTCACAGTTCGAATGTTTTAGAAATTATTAAAAATTTGTAGAAACTTTTTTCAAAGGATCAACGGATTTTTAAATTTTCGCAGATATCAAAATTTACAAAAAAAGGCAGAAATTCCTTTAAATCCCCGAAAATTCCTGAACTATCTCAATTTCACAAAATCTCTAAAATTCTATCAATCTCAAATAAACACCTATACTCCTCTCTCCCTGAGTAAATAAAATACCCCAACGCAATCCCAAAAACCCTCGTAATTCTGAACCCGAAATGTTTCAAAAATTTTGGACCTGAAAGATTTCAAGAATTCCTTATGAGGCCCAAAAACTTCGTAAATTTACTCAAGTCTTATAAGGTCGCCTAATAAGTTTATCCATAACTCCCCTGCTTAAAAAATCTATTGAAAACCATTAAAAACACTGAATTGAATTTGTCCCGCTCTACAAATGGTTCTCCATCTTAAGTAAACGGGATGGTTTCAATGTGTTCCAATGGTTCGAGACCATTGAAAATCCCGTTTACTCAACATAGAGAACCATTGGCCATGGAACAAATTGTATCGTTCTCAATGGTTTTCAACAGATTATTTCAAGTAGGGTCACAATGTCACCCTAGTGATTCTAGTTTTTATAAAAACCTTATAAAAAATTTTCATACTAATTTTTACATATAAGGTCGATTTTATAAAAGTTTTATAGAATTTGCATTTTTCATAAAGTGCATTTATAAAGTTTTATAAAAAAAATTTTTTCTTCCAACATTTTTAAAAATGAGCAAAAATTTTTCTAACCTTTTTTGGATCATTTTGCTAGTGTATATATCATCTTTCATCAGTTTACGAGGCTCTAGCTCAAATTTCTTTCTGAAAGAAATTTAAAAATATTTTGGAGGCAGCGGGATTTGAACTTGCGACCTTTGCATCAAAAATCCGATAGTAAACTTTCTTGTCCATCAAATCTATGTCAATTTGGATGCTTATCTTCAATTTGTGTTAAAGAATTTTCAAATCCTATAAAATCATATGTTTTTACGTTTTGTCATTGCTAAAAAACGTTATGAACATGATTTTCTATTCCCTTGTGTAATAGAAACGTATCAAATATTACTATAAGAGAAATTCCTATTATCATGAAAGTTTTTTTTATAAAAATACGAAACTTTTTATAAAAATCGCGAAGTTCTTTTATATGAAGATAAAGGTTTCGTAAGAAACTTTGGAGGCTTTCAATTGTTTTTATGAAAAAACAGAAGAATTGTACGAACATTTTGACAGATTTTATAAACAAAATTTTTTCCTGAAGTTTTTATAAAACCACTTAATAAAAATGGAAAATTTTATATAACTTTTATAAAAGCCACCTTACACAGAAATGAATTTTTATGAATAATTGGTTGATTTTATAAAAATGTTGCCTGTTTTGATAAAAACTACAATCTCTAGGGCATCTCATAACTTTTCGGGGAACTCATCAGGTTCTCTAAAGCGCTTGACAAAAAAAGAAGAACCTTACATGAAATGTTCAAAACCTTGCAAGGTTTTCCGCAAACCTCTGCCTAAATTTCGCAACAACCCCGAAACACCGGGCTCTGTCGTGACGCAAACGTGGAAGCTCAGTTAGGCGTAGAAAAAATCATAAGTGCATGATACGATTGGTCAATCTTACATGGGCCATGTAAACTTAGGTTATACAAAAGCATTAACTTGTTGAATAATTAATCATGTTACACACAGCTGTATGTAATATGTGTATAGATGTATAACACAATTATTTGCAAGATACCTTTAATGCTACTGTCGCCGAACTCGGCGGGGCCGGGTGGTGGGGTCGCTGCCGTCCGCACAGACTTTGTTATGACTGTGGTGACGGTTCGACGTGCGTCAGGCTCTAGGTGCTCATAACTTTTCAAAACAGACACGCTCATCGACTCAGAATGCTCAAAACTCCCACCGCTAACCTCTACATCTTCAGAACACAAATCGCTCCTCCCAACTGTCAAGTCCGCGTCAAGTCTTTGAGGAATGCTAGAAAGTCGCTCTAAATTCACGTCTGACTCCGTCGCAACTTGGTCCCTAACGTCTTCAGTTTCGCTGGTCCGAGTCGTCACGTCGTAACTACCAGAAGGGGCTGTTTCTTCGGATTCCCTTTTGGTTTCCTCCCAGAATTTTTCAGCCGCGTGGTCAACTTGTTTTATTATTTTGTGGGACGCGCTTTTGGCGCCCTTAACTATACTAGAAATCACCCCTTTTTTGCCCTTTTTCCCCTTGTCTTCGGAATCCGAAGACAGGTCCAGGCTTTTTGTACTTGATTGCCGAGCAGGGGGCTCAGAAGTCTGTCTAGTGTCGTCTAAAAATAGTTGGGTCGCTAGTTTTGGCTCTACTTCACTTTTGGAATCTTTGGTTCTGTCTAATGCAGGTTTTGTACTTTTTGGCTCGTCGATTACCGGTTTTTCGTCTTGTTTTATTGTGCTTAATTTGCTCGGGATTTTCGACGGTTTCGGGCTACTCGCCGCCATTTTTTTCTTGTCGTTTTGGGAATCCTTGGCCATTTTTTCGGTCCTGGTTTTTATGATGACGGTCTTGCTTTTGCTGGTGACAGCTTCTTCGATGACTTTGTTAGAACTTTGTTTTTCGTCTTCCGAGAATGTTTCGTCTTTCACGTCTGAAATAGTTTTGCTTTTCTCTTTTTCATTGGTATCTTTCTTCATTTCCTTACTCCTAGTTGGAGGTTTCACGGGTTTTGTTTCTTCCACATTATCTTGAGTTTTCTTCGGTGGCGTGTCTTTTCGTGGTCTCAGAGGTTTTGTCGGTTTTGGGGATTCTTGTCTCAGAGTTTGGGTCCAGTCTTTGGCGACTTGTTGTTTGCTTCTCTCGACGGTCTTGACAGGTGTCTTGGACTGAACCGTGGTTTCGATTTTCGTGGAAATTTTTCTTGTCGTGACCATGTTTTGCTTAGTTTCTTTTTTGATGACCGTTACTGTTTTGCCTTTTTCTGTTTCGGTTATGTCTTTGCTTACTTTGCCTGTAGTTTCGATTTTTTCCGTTACTTTGGGCTTGATTTTCTGCACTTGTTTCCTATCAGAAGCTACTGCGATCTTCGATTTGCTCGGGGGTTTTTTCTGCTCGTCTTCGGAGACGTCGGATTTTTCAACTGACGATTCTTTTTTTTCGACTTTTATCAATCCAGAATCTTCAACTTTGACCTTATCAGATACTTTCACAGTTTTAGATTTGGCAGGATCTGTAGTTTTTTCTGCATCTTTTTTCTGCCCTTTTGTCAGTTTAGAAGAAGTATCTTTGACCTTGGGTAATACGATGCTTTTTCTGTCTTTGTTGGTTTTTGAATCAGTTTTGACATCTTCAACTTTTTTATCTTCAACTTCAGAAGGAATTGACACTTCGGCGATTTTTTCTGGTGATTCTGCTCTTGTGATCGTTTCTTTAGTTTTGTCTAAAGACTCTTGAATTTCTACGACTTCAACTAGTTTTTTATCTTCTGAAGCTTCTTTTCTCGTTTTATCCAAAAATTCTTCAGTATCTTGCTTGGCGTCTGCTGGATGTTTTCCTCCCTTGAAGATTCCTGATAATAAACTGGTCGCTTTGTCTCTCGGTTTTTTAATTTCCTTTTTAGTTTTATCTTTGAAGTTCATCAGTTCTTTTTCTTGAGCGGCGACAGAAGCTTCAGATGGTTTGGTCTTGATAGCTTCACTGACTTGGGCACTTTCAACAGGTTTTTCCATGTCCTGAGAAACTTCATCAGCTGAATGTTTGCTGCCTTTGAATATTCCCGAGAAAAACTTGGTGGATTTATCCTTTGCCTTTTTCGATTCCTTCGAAATTTCGTCTTTGGCATCTTTTTCGGTTTGTTGCAATGAATCTGTAGCAATTTTTGTTCCATTTTTGGCGAACTCTTTTCCACTTTCCATTCCCTGTTTTACAGTATCCGTTACGGAATCTGTGGTTTTGATAGCAGCTTCTTTTGTATCTTCAACCGTTTTTTCAAATTTTTCAATGGACTCTTTCTCTTTATCCGCTTCTTTTTTCGTTTCATCCAAGAATTCCTTAACGTCGTCTTTGACTTGTTCCACCGAGTGCTTTGTTCCTTTGAATATGCCGGAGAAAAATCCAGAAGTCTTTGCTTTTTCACATTCTTTGCTAATTTTGGTGCTTGCATCTTTAACAACCGTTTCAGCACATTCAACAGTGCTTTTTGTTTTTTCTTTAGCGTCTTCGACATGTCCCAAAATGTGTTCTTTATCATCTTCTATTTTTTTTTTCAAGTCGACTTGCAATTCATCGGCAATCTTCTCGGTTTCTTTTACTTTTCCATCAACAGTTTTCGCTATTGTCACTTCAGTAGTTTCAACAGCTGTAGAAATTTTTTCAACTTTTTTACCAGTATCACCAACTTTTTTCGAGGCAGCTTCTTTTGATTTTTTGGCTTTGGCGAGTGACGACTCAGCAGCTCTTTCAAATTTGCCTACTTGTTTTTTCGCTTTATCCAGAGTATCTTTGCCATCTTTTTGGGCATCTTTAACTCCTTTCGTCACGGCTCGTACAACTTTATCTTTCGTTTTCTTGGATTTTTCTGCTATTTCATCTTTCTCAGCTTTCACAGCACGATCGACGGATTTTTCAGCACCCTTGATTTTACCCTCCACGTTTTCTAATTCGGCTTCGATCTGCTTCTTCAGATTATCTTTCAAAGCGGTCGTTTTTCCATCGGCGTCATCTACGACAATTTTTATCGATTCGGCGACTGCATCAATTGACTCAGCTACGTCTTTTGCATCTTCCTTCGCTGATTCGCTAACTTGATCTGCTTGTTTCTTCAGTTTTTTCTCCTCCTCTTGTGCTTCAATTTTGGTTTCATCCAAAAATTCCTTCACTTCTTTCTTGACTCCGTCGACTGGATGTTTAGCACCTTTGAAGATTCCTGAGAGAAAACCAGAACCCTTTTCCTTCGCTTTTTTCGACTCTTTATCCAGTTTATCGGCATTTTCTTTGAGAGAATGTTGCGTAAATGCAGTAGCCGACTTTACTTTTTCTGCAGCTTGTTTGGACGAAGCTTCGACTCGTTTCCCAACGTCGTCTTCTGTTTTTTCCAAACCAAGTTTTACTTCCTCACTTTCAGCGTCGATCTTTTCCACTGTCTTTTGGGTCGAATCTTTTACAGCATGTTCCAGAGAATCCTTTCCATCTTTAGCATCTGTGACAACTTTTTCAACAACTTGAGTGATTTTTTCTTGTTCTTTTTCGGCTTCCTTCTTAGTCTTATCCAAAAACTCCCGAGTTTCGTCCTTCACTTGATCAACCGGATGTTTTCCGCTTTTGAATATTCCAAAGAAGCCAGAAGTTTTGTCTTTAGCTTTCTTCGTTTCCTTGGCAAGTTTATCTTTTGTGTGTTTGACTGTTTCTTCGATTTCTTGAGCCTGGCCTTCAATTAGCGACTCAGCGTCGTCTTTCGCATATTTCACGTCAGTTTTTATTTCTTCAGCTTTTTTGTCGACTGATTTTTTCGCATCTTCAACGGTAGCTGTCAAGACTTGACCTAATTTTTCGGTTTGTTCAATGGCTTCATCGACTTTCTGACCGACAGTATCACTTGTTTCATGAATAGTTTGTTTCATGGATTCCCTAGCGTCATCAACTTCTTCGGAAATTTTATTGGCAGTTTTTTCAACGTTTTCTCCTCCTTCAAGTATTTCTTGCTTGGTTTCTTGTACGATTTTATCGACGTCTTCTTTTGCTTCATCTGCCGTATGTTTAGCGCCTTTGAATATGCCGAAGAAACCAGATGCTTTATCTTTAGCTTTTTTGGATTCTTTCACGACTTTATCTTTTGCTTCCTTGGTGAAATGATCTGCAGATTTGGCAGCATCATCAAGCTTTTCAACCCGGCCTTTGATTTCTTTTTCGACGTCATCTTTCGTTTCTTTTAAAGTCGAATTGATTTCGTCGGTTTTCTTGCCTATTTTGACACTGTCATCAACTACGCTTTTCTTGTCGTCATCGAACTGTTCACCAACGTTTTTGAGAATATCATCCTTCGTTTGCTGAGCAGGTTCAACGGTATCGCTGATTTTTTTGGATACGGAATCTTCGGCTTCACTAAATGTACCTTCAACATCTTTTTTTGCTGAGTCTTTTGCATCTGCTAGGTCGACAGCGAATTTTCTGGCTTCTTGTTGTTCCTTTTTAGCTTCTTCTTTAGTTTCATCCAGGAATTCTTTGACGTCTTCTTTCACTTCTTCGATGGATTGTTTGGTGCCTTTGAAGATTCCTGATAAGAAGCCACCGGTTTTGTCTTTCGATTTTTTAGTTTCTTTGCCGACTTTGTCTTTGGTTTCTTTCGAAACAACATCGGCTCCTTTTTCGGTTTTATCAAATATTTCATGCGATGTTTTATCCAGACTCTTTTTGACTTCATCTGTTTTTTGAGCTACATCTTCGACAATGGTGTCTACTTCGCTGGCAACTTTATCTCTTGATTTTTTTGCAGACTCCACACTATCTTTTATGTCTTTCTTCACTGAGTCTTTTGAATCTTCCACGTCAGTAGCGACTTTTTCTTTGGTCTCATCCAGGAATTCTTTTACGTCTTCTTTCACTTCTTCGACGGTCTGTTTTGTGCCTTTGAAGATCCCTGATAAGAAACCACCAGTTTTGTCTTTTGCTTTTTTAGCTTCTTCGCCAACTTTGTCCTTGGTTTCTTTCGTAGAAATTTTTAGAGCTACTGTGGCGTCATCAGCTTCTTTTGAGACAGAATCGACTGCTTTTTCAGTTTTATCCACTATTTCATGTGATGTTTTGTCTACACTTTTCACAATTTCATCAGCCTTTTTGGTTACATCCTTGACACTGGTATCTACTTGACTGATGATTTTATCAGTTGTTACTTTTGCAGATTCAACGCCATCGCTGATTGTCGTAGATGCAGAATCTTTAGCTCTACTCAATGTATCTCCCCCGTCTTTCTTCACAGAGTCTTTTGCATCTTTCACGCCAGTAGAAACTTTTTCAGCAACTTTTGTAGCTTCATCATGTTCTTTTTTGGCTTCTTCTTTAGTCTCATCCAGGAATTCTTTGACGTCTTCTTTCACTTCTTCGATGGACTGTTTTGTGCCTTTGAAGATTCCTGATAAGAAGCCAACAGTTTTGTCTTTTGCTTTTTTGGCTTCCTTGCCAACTTTGTCTTTGGTTTCTATGGTAGAACTTTTTAGAGCTTCTGTTGCGTCATCTGCTTCTTTTGAGACATCATCGGCTATTTTTTCAGTTTTATCCAATATTTTTTGTGATGTCTCATCTAAACCCTTCTTGACTTCATCCGTTTTGTGAGATAAATCTTTCAGACTGGTGTCAACGTCACTGGCCATTTTATCTTTTGCTATTTTCGCAGATTCAACGCCATCGTTGATTTTCTTAGATGCAGAATCTTCAGTTCCACTCAATGCATCTCCCACGTCTTTCTTCACAGTGTCTTTTGCATCTTTCACGTCGGTAACAACTTTTTCAGCAAATTTCGTAGCTTCTTCCTGTTCCTTTTTAGCTTCTTTCTTTGGTCTCATCCAGGAATTCTTTTACGTCTTCTTTCACTTCTTCGACGGTCTGTTTTGTGCCTTTGAAGATCCCTGATAAGAAACCACCAGTTTTTTCTTTCGCTTTTTTAGCTTCCTTGCCAACTCGGTCCTTGGTTTCTTTGGTAGAACTTTTTAGAGCTTCTGCGACGTCATCAGCTTCTTTTGAGACAGAATCGACTGCTTTTTCAGTTTTATCCACTATTTCATGTGATGTTTTGCCTAAACTTTTCGAAACTTCATCAGCTTTTTTATTTACATCCTTGACACAGGTATCTATTTGAATGACGACTTCATCTGTTGCTATTTTTGCAGATTCAACGCCACCGCTGATTTTATCAGACACAGAATCTTCGACTTGACTCAATGTATCTTCGACTTTTTTCTTCACAGAATCTTTTGCATCTTTAACGTCAGTAGAAACTTTTTCACCAACCTTTGTAGCTTCTTCTTGTTCCTTTTCAGCTTCTTTTTTCGTTTCATCCAGAAACTCTTCAACATCTTCTTTCACATCTTCAATGACATGTTTGGTACCCTTGAAGATACCAGATAAGAAACCACCTGTTTTTTCCTTCACTTTTTTAGCTTCCTTGCCAATATTTTGCTTGGATTCTTTCGTGGTACGCTTCAAGGATCCTGCAATGTCTTGGGCACCTTTCTCGTTATCCAATCTTTTTTTCACCTCATCAGCTTTTTCACCCACATCTTTCACACTAGCTTCAATATCGCCGACCACTTTATCTTCAGCTCTTTTCGCAGATTCGACGACTTTGCTTATTTCACCTTCAACTTGACTGACTGCGTCGTGGGCATCTTTTTTCACAGAATCTTCGGCATCTCTCAAGTTGGTAGCGATATCCCCAGAAAGTTGATCGATTCTCTCTTTTTCCTTCTCCACTTCTTGTTCACTTTTATCAATCAACTCGCTCGTGTCTTGTTTGATTTCTTCAACGGACTGTTTCGAAGTTTTGAAAATTCCTGATAAGAAGCCAGAAGTTTTATCTTTAGATTTCTTAGCATCCTTGCTGATTTTGTCCTTGGATTCTTTCGCAGAAATTTGTACGGCTTCCGCAGCTTTATCGGCTTCTTTGGCAGCAGCTTGAGCAGCGATTTTTACTTCTTCTGCGATTTCATGTGTCTTTTCATCCACTTTTTTTCCGGCAGCTACCACACTGGCGTCGAGTTGATCAACAATTTTATCTTCAGCCTGTTCCACAGATTTGAGATCTTTCTTTATTTCGTCCTCCAGGTCTTTTTTCAGATCATCCTTTGCATCTTTCCCGCCAGCAGCAACTTTTTCAACTTTCCCTAGCTCTTCGTCAGCCTCCTTTTTGGTCTCTTCAAGGAACTCTTGAACGTCGTCTTTGACTTGTTCAACTGATTGCTTAGAACCTTTGAATATTCCGGATAAAAAGCCAGTAGTTTTATCTTTAGCTTTTTTGGCAAAACGTTCCGCAGATTCTTCCACTCCATCAGCTTCTCTCTCAACGACTCTGGCTGTGGTTTTTATTTCTTCACCGACTTGACGCGATTTTTCATCCACGCTCTTTTTAACTTGCTCAGCTTTTTTCCCTGCATCTTTCGCACTAGCGTCAATGCCACTTGCAATTTCATCTTCTGCCTTTTTCAGAGATTCTACTTCTTCACCGACTTGCTTAGTTAGACAATCTTTGACTTGACTTGATTTGTCCTCGATGTCTTTCTTCGCAGAATCTTTGCTTTCTTTCACGTCAGCAACAACTTGTTCTGTAGCTTTCTTCACCTTGTGATGCTCTTTTTTCGCTTCCTTTTTGGTCTCATCCAGAAATTCTTTTACGTCTTCTTTGACTCCTTCCACAGAGTGTTTGGCGCCTTTGATAATACCAGATAGAAATCCTGTAGTTTTTTCCTTAGCTTTTTTCGTATCCTCGCTTACTTTATCCTTTGATTCCTTCAGAGTATCTTGTACAGAGTCTAAACCGGTTTTGAGAGCTTCTGCAGTGTCTTTGGATTTTGATTCCATCTCTTCTTCGGCTTTTTTGAGTTGTTCTTTTTTCTCGTCGACTTTTGCGTCGATGGTTTTCTTTCTATCTTCAACAGTATCAACGATATCTTGTTCCAAATCTTGCACTGATTCGAGAACTTGATCGACTTTATCGGATGTTACTTTGGCCGTGTTCTCTACTTGATCTTTCACGGAATCTTGGACTTTACTGACGTCAGTAGCAATTTTCCCAGTCGTTTTTTCAACTTCTTTTTTTTCTATAGCAGCTTGTTTTTTAGTTTCTTCCAGAAATTGTTTGGTGTCTTCTTTGACGTCTTCAGCAGAATGTTTTACACCTTTGAAAATGCCAGTCAAAAAGCCGGATGTCTTATCTTTAGTTTTTTTCGACTCTTTGACGAGTTTGTCCTTAGCTTCTTTAGCAGTATCTTGTGTAGTTTCAATCCCATCAGTAACTTTGTGTTCGACTTTTTCAGACAAATTTTGAACGTCTTTTTCGACATCTTTCTTGGTCTTTTTCAAGCTCTCAACGTTTTCTTCAATGGCATCAGAAGCTTTTTCAGATGCCTGTTTCACTGAATCAATAGTTTTTTCTGCAGTGTCTTCCAAAGTTTCCTTTGCTGAGTCTGTAACATGTTCCACATCAGTAGGAACTTCCTGGGCTGCTTTTTCTGCCTTCTTCTGTTCTTTTTCAGCTTCTTTTTTTGTGTCGTCGAGAAACTCTTCAACATTTTCCTTGACTTCATCAACAGAATGTTTTACACCTTTGAAAATGCCGGACAAAAAACCAGATGTCTTATCTTTAGTTTTTTTCGACTCCTTGACAAGTTTGTCCTTTGTTTCTTTAGCAGTATCTTGTGTAGTTTCAATCTCATCAGTAACTTTTTGTTCTAATTTTTCAGACAAACTTTGTAAGTCTTTTCCAATATCTTTCTCAGTCTTTTTCAAACTCTCAACGTTTTCTTTAATGGTATCAGAAGCTTTTTCAGATGCTTGTTTCACTGAATCAGTAGTTTTTTCTGCAGTATCTTTCAAAGTTTTCTGTGCTGAGTTTGTAACATGTTCCACATCAGTAGCAACTTCCTGGACTGCTTTTTCTGCCTTCTTCTGTTCTTTTTTAGCTTCTTTTTTCGTGTCGTCAAGAAACTCTTCAACATTTTCCTTGACTTCCTCAGCAGAATGTTTTACACCTTTGAAAATGCCAGACAAAAAGCCGGATGTCTTATCTTTAGTTTTTTTTGACTCCTTGACGAGTTTGTCCTTAGCTTCTTTGGCAATATCTTGTGTAGTTTCAACCCCATCAGTAACTTTGTATTCTACTTTTTCAGACAAACTTTGTACGTCTTTTTCGACATCTTTCTTGGTCTTTTTCAAGCTCTCAATGTTTTCTTCAATGGCATCAGAAGCTTTTTCAGATGCCTGTTTCACTGAATCAGTAGTTTTTTCTGCAGTGTCTTTCACAGTTCCCTTTGCTGAGTCTGTAACATGTTCCACATCAGTAGCAACTTCTTGGACTGCTTTTTTTGCTTTCTTCTGTTCTTTTCCGGCTTCTTTTTTCGTATCGTCAAGAAACTCTTCAACATTTTCCTTGACTTCATCAACAGAATGTTTCGCACTTTTGAATATTCCAGAGAAGAACCCTGAAGTTTTTTCCTTAGTTTTTTTTGTTTCTTTGGCCATTTTATCCTTCACTTGTTCAGTAGCTTGTTCTGCAGATTCAACGCTATCTTTCACTTTCTCACCGGAAACTTCAAGTCCTGCCGAAATTTTATCTTCCACTTGCTGTAGATTCTTTTCTGTTTCATTCGCAGTTTTGTCAATTGAACTACCAATTTCTTCACCTGCATGTTTCACGGTTTCGGCGGTGTCTACAACTTTGTCAGTCGTTTTCTTCATCGCGTCTTTTACGTTTTTGTCAAATG
Source organism: Platygaster equestris (assembly GCA_030522785.1). Lineage (NCBI taxonomy): Eukaryota > Metazoa > Arthropoda > Insecta > Hymenoptera > Platygastridae > Platygaster > Platygaster equestris. The sequence continues at coordinate 27,081 of JAPYZK010001050.1, read as the reverse complement.
AATCTTTTGCAGTCTCCATATCTACAGCGATTTTATCACCAACTTTCGCAGCTTCGAGTTTCTCTTTGTCTGCTTCTTTTTTAGTTTCCTCCAAAAACTCCTTGACATCTTTTGCATCATCCACTGATTGTTTTCCACTCTTGAATATACCAGCCAAGAAACCAGAGGTTTTTTCTTTCGCTTTCTTCGATTTTTTCTCTACATCTTCAACAGCGACTTGTGCAGATTCAGTAGCATCTGTGATATAGTTTTTGACATCTTCAGTAACGGATTTTATTTCCATTTTTGCTGAATCTTGTTTTTGTTCTACAACCGTTCTTGTTTCCACTACTTTTGAACTTGCGATTTTCTCCCCGTCATCGATAGTTTTTTCGATTGTTTCTTCAACGCGTTTTACTGATTCGATGGTTTTATCAACTTCATCTCTTATCACATCAGTTGTACTTGAAACGACGATTTTTACATCACAGGAAATTTCTTCACCGTCCTTCTTGATAGTTTCGACAGTTTTTGCAGTTTCTTTGACATCTTCAGCATCTGCAGCAGTTTCTTTCACTTCCGCTTTTTCTTTCTTTGCTTCTTTTTTGGTCTCGTCCAGAAATTCTTTAACGTCTTCTTTTATCTCGTCAACTGAATGTTTAGCACCTTTGAGGATACCAGAGAAGAAACCAGGAGACTTTTCTTTGGATTTTTTCCCTTCCTTGCCTATTTCGTCTTTACCTTCCTTCAGGGACTGTGCTGCAGTTTCTATGGAATCGTGCAGTTCTGTAGATGCATCAGTAATTTTGTTCTCGGTCTCTCTTAAACTATCTTTGGCTTTATCAGCTTCTTTTTCGACACTTTTCAACCCACTGTCCACAACTTGATCGATTTCTTCTTTTGTTTTTTCGTCTACATGTTGCGTGTCTTTGATGTCTTCAGTCGTCTTTTCAGCGGCTTGTTTTGCCTTCTCTTGTTCCTGTACAGATTCTTTCTTCGTGTCATCCAAGAATTCTTTCACATCTTCTTTCGCCTCTTCCACCGAATGTTTCGCACCCTTCAATATTCCAGAAAAGAAGCCTTTTTCTTTCGTTTTATTCGGTTCTTTTTTCTCTGTTCCTGTTTCAATAATTTCCGGCGATTTCTCATGTTCACCATCTTTTTTAGAGCTCTTGAATATATCAGATAGCAAGTTTTTGCCGACTTTGCTTGGTCCTTTTTCAACTTCTGTCGATTTCTGAAGATTTGCTTTCTCGGTCATACTTTCAGACTGCTCTTGCATGCTTTTCAAAAAATATTCTGTTTTGTATGGACAAGCGTCTATCATTCCTGCAGTATTTCTGCAATCTTCCAAGAATTTCACGGTTTCCATCCTGGTGTCTTTATCAGCAGCGTCGAATAATATTTCAGATGGTTTTTTATCTTTAGTTTTGCTGTGACGTTCGTCTCTGGATTTAGGACTCTTGAGAATATTCAGGATACCACCGGATTTTGGTTTGGAGTCAGAAACATGTTTCTTTTCAGGTGAAGTCTCCTTTTCTTCAACTTCTACTTCCTCCTCCACAGATTCTTGCACTATCTTCTCTGGTGGATAATTGGTATGCTCTGCAATTTTCCGCGTTTCCTCCAAAAATTTGGCTGTTGTAATACGCGTATCTTCATCTCCACTATCGAAAGACGGCTCTTTAGAAGAACTGCGCTCACGCGATCCACTTCGTTTTTTACCGAGTTTCGAGCCTTTGAACATTCCAAAAATGCTTGATGTTTTGTCTTTAGCCATTTCTTCATCTTCTGGAACAGTTTTTTGAGTTTCAGCTTTAGATGGTTCCACACCGTTGACAGCAGTAACTTTATCAGCATCAGCACCTTCACTTTTCGTGATAATTTCATCACTGGCGAGATCCTGATCAGCGATTTGTCTAACATCTTGAAGAAACTTGCCTGTAGTGGTTCTCAACTCTTCATCACCACCATCTACAGTCGATTCTTTGATAGGACTCGAATCCCGTGATTTGCTGCTTTTACTGCCTTTTATTTTTGGACTCTTGAACACTCCGAATAAGCCAGTTGTTTTTGCTTTTCCATTAGCCACTGATTTTTCTTTGTCACTGGTAACATCGATATCTTGCGATTTATGTTCCTTTTCTTTGTGTTCAGATGAATCAACTTCGGCTGGAGTAGACGCACCTTTCTTGGTCTCAACTTTCATTTCTTGGCCGGATTCGGTTTCGCCTTCAGGATAATCTTGGTCTGTGACCTTACGAAGGTCATCAAGGAACTTCTCTGTACTTTTTCGCACTTGCTCTTCGCTCTGGTCGAAGCTTGTTTCCTTGGAAGGACTCTGCTCGCGTGATTTACTTTGGGACCTGTCCTTGAGTTTTGGGCTTTTGAAAATACCGAAAATACCTTTGCCTTTGCTGGGTGTTACTTTGGATTCTTCAACTTCGTCTGAAGTTTCTTTGACTTGGGTATCAACAGCTGGTTCATCAACAACTTGTTTGACCTTATCTTTTTCCTTGTCAGCTTCTTTTTTGGTATCGTCGAGAAATTCCTTGATATCTTGTTTGATTTCTTCAACCGAGTGTTTGGTTTCTTTCAGTATGCCTGATATAATGCCGCTTTTTTCTTGAGGTTTCTTAGATTTTTTGTCCATTTTATCTTTCATTGCATCAACCGAATCATCAGATTTTATTTCCACGAGAGTTTCTTCCACGACCTTGACAGAATCAACTTTTTTGGACGCATTTTCAACATGTTCCTGCACAGCGTCTTTTTCTTCTTCAGATTTTTTCTTGGTTTCTTCCAGCAAATCTTTGATTTCACTCTTTGTTTCGTCGATAGAATGTTTAGTTCCTTTGAATATTCCAGAGAAGAAACCAGAAGTTTTATCCTTCGCTTTCTTTGATTCTTTAGCTGATGTTTCTTTCGCATCTTTTGTTGCCTTTTCAACGTCATCTTTCGCTTCAATGAATTTAGCTTCCATTTCGTCACTTCGTTTTTCAATGGCCTTTACTCCATTATCAACAGTGACCATGACTTTGTCTTTTTCTTGCTTTACTGCTTCTACAGCATGATCAACTTCATCACAAGTTGTCTTCACGATTTTTTCTGCATCCCTGGTCTCAATAGAAATATCTCGAGCAAGTTTTTCAGCCTTTTGGGCTCCTTTCTCGCCCTCTTTTTCACCATCATCAAGAAGCTCTTTGACGTCTTCTTTCATTTCTTCAGTTGAATGTTTAGCACCTTTGAAGATACCAGAGAAAAAACCGGAAGACTTGTCCTTCGCTTTTTTCGACTCTTTGGCAAGTTTATCCTTCGATTTCGTAATAGCGTCATCCACGTCATCTTCAACTTTCTTGACGATATCTTCAGTATCTTTCTTGATGTCGTCTTTCGATTTTTCTACTGTTTCTTTCAGAGCGTCTGTTTTATGTTCGACTTTTTCAACTCCTTCATCAACAGCACTGATAATTTTGTCCCCCTCGTGTTTTGCTGTTTTAACCCCAGTATCAATTACATTAGTTATGGCATCACTGGTGTCTTTTTCAACTTTTTCGGCCTTCTCTTGTTCTTCTTTTGCTTTCTGTTTAGTCTCGTCCAGAAATTCGTCAACTTCTTCTGCAGCTTCTTCAACGAGATGTTTCGCCCCTTTGAAGATACCTGAGAAAAATCCCGTAGTTTTTTCTTTCGCTTTCTTAGAATCCTTGGCGACTTTGTCTTTCATTACATCTGCTGCTTGCTCTGTATCTTTGGCAGCAGCTTTCACTTCATCAGCTCCAGATTGTATCTTCGTTTCGAGGTCACTCTTTGCTTCTGTCATTGAAGTTTCAACTTCAACAGCTTTCTTTCTTATGTCTTCTACTTCACCATCCACAACATCAGTAGTTTTTTCGACAGTATCCGTTGTTTTCTTCAAAGACTCTTCGGCAGCGTCCGTAGCTTTTTTGACTTGAGCATCCAGTTTCTCAGCAGCTTTTTTCTTTTCTTCTTCCGCTTCTTTTTCTATGTCTTGGATGAATTCTTCGACTTGTTCTTCTACTTTTTCGGCAGACTGTTTTGCACCTTTGAACATCCCAGAGAATAAACCAAAAGTTTTGTCTTTCGCTTTTTTAGACTCTTTTGACACTTTGTCCTTCGCTGCTTTGGCGGTTTGCTCTGCTTCTTTTATTTTCTTGTCAACGTCGTCTTTTGTTTCGCTTGCACTTGTTTCTACTTCATAAATTTTTTGATCTACGCGTTTGGCTGCGTTATCTAGAGAATCGACGATGTATTCTTTTTCACGGTCAGCTGATTCTTTTACTACATCGACTTTGGTGGATACAGTTCCAACTGTTTTTTTCGCTGCGTCCTTTGTGGTTTCTTCAACTTGAGTGATGAACGTGTCGATTTCAACATCAGCTTCTTTCGCACGTTCTTCCAAGTCATCTTTGGATTTTTCAGCTTCGGCAGTGAGTTCTTCTACTGTTTTTTTGGCCTTCTCTTGTTCCTCTTTAGCTTCTTTCTTCGTCTCGTCCATAAATTCTTTCATGTCTTGTTTCACTTCTTCAACTGCGTGTTTTGCACCTTTGAAAATTCCAGTCAAGAAACCCGAACTTTTGTCTTTTGGTTTCTTGGATTCTTCAGCTTCATTCCCTTCATCTTCAGATTTTTGTTTTTCTTTGTTTTCCTGCTCTTTGACCTCCGTCGCTGATTTTTCGTACGGTTCAGCATTTTTGCGCACGTCATCGAGGAATTTGGCTGTAGAAATTTTGACTTGCTGATCGTCAATTTCAAAAGATTCTTCTTTTGAAGAACTTGGCTCGCGTGATCTGCTTGGCTTTTTATCCTTAAGTTTTGGACTTTTGAATATTGCGAAAATTCCACCTCCTTTATCTTCTTTGGCAGTTTCTAAAACTTGAGTCGTCTCAGGTTTGGGTTTCTCCACTGTTTCAGAAGATGATTTTTGGACTTGGTCTTCAGCTTTTTCTGATTTTTCTTCTGGGATTGTCTTCTGTTTGAAAATATCATCAGATTGCAGGTCTTGATCAGCACGTTCGCGAACATCTTGAAGAAATTTGGCAGTTAAGGTCTTCAACTCTTCGTCTCCGCTGTCAATTGAAGTATCTTTCACAGGACTTGCTTCTCTGGACTTTTTATCTTTTTTCCCCATCAATTTAGGACCTTTAAGCATCCCTAAAATTCCGCTACCTTTTTCCTCTTTCGTATCTTGTTTGACTGTTTCTGGAACTTGGACTGGGTCAGGTTTTGGTTTTTCAACAGGTTCTGAAGACGACTTTTGGACTTTGTCTTTAGCTTGTTCTGATTTCTCTTCTGGGATTGACTTATGTTTGAAAATATCATCGGATTGTAAGTCTTCATCAGCAAGTTTGCGAACATCTCGAAGAAAACTGGCAGTTGTGATTCTCAACTCTTCATCTCCACTGTCACTGGAACTTTTTTTGACAGGACTCGTTTCTCTGGACTTTTTACCTTTTTTACCCATCAGTTTAGGACTTTTAAGCATCCCTAAAATTCCACTACCTTTTTCCTCTTTTGCATCTTGTTTGACTGTTTCTGGAACTTGAACTTGGTCAGGTTTTGGTTTTTCAACAGGTTCTGAAGACGACTTTTGGACTTTGTCTTCAGCTTGATCTGATTTCTCTTCTGAAATCGACTTCTGTTTGAAAATATCATCGGATTGCAAGTCTTCATCAGCACGTTTGCGAACATCTCGAAGAAAACTGGCAGTTGTGGTTCTTAACTCTTCATCTCCGCTTTCACTGGAACTTTTTTTGACAGGACTCGTTTCTCTGGACTTTTTGCCTTTTTTACCCATGAACTTGGGACCTTTGATCATTCCCAAAATTCCGGTACTTTCATCTTTTGGCGTATCTTCTTTGACGTTTTTCGGAACTTGAGTTACGTCAAGTTTTGGTTTCTCAACAGCTTTTGTAGATGATTTTTGGACTAGTTCTGATTTTTCTTCCGGGACTAGCTTTTCTTTGAAGATATCATCAGACTGCAAGTCTTGATCAGCGTGTTCGCGAATATCTTGAAGAAATTTGTTGGTCGTGACTCTCACCTCTTCATCTCCACTATCAATTGAAATATCTTTCACAGGACTTGCTTCTCTAGACTTTTTGCCTTTCTTACCCATCAATTTCGGGCCTTTCAACATTCCAAAAATGCCACCAAATTTTTCTTTCTCCCCTGCTGAAATTTCTTTCGTTTCTTCTTCGCCAACTTCAAGTTCCTTGACTTTTTCAACTTTGTCTACCAGAGTGTCATCCACTGTTTCTTCTTTCAAGGGCGTCGTCTCGTCAGCTGTCCTCCGAACATCGTCCAGGAATTTAGCCGTGGCAATCTTCACTTCTTCATCACCACTGTCGAAGGATACATCCGTTGACGAATCTGGACCGTGGGATTTACCATGTTTTTTACCCTTGAGCTTCGGACTTCTGAACATGCTGAAAATGCCACCAGATTTGGCTGTTTCTTCAACATCACCCGTTTTCGTATCCTCTTTTTTAGCATTTTCTGAACTCTCAGCAGCAGATTTTAGTTCTTCATCTCGTTCTTGGGATGGAATCGACTTGATACCGCGACCAACGATTTTTGCGTCCTTTTTCTTATCCGAACCATTCGCTACGTCATACGAAAAACTTGTTAATTTATCGCTCGGTACATCTGAAATTTGAACTGAAGACGATTTTTTGGGCTCTCCATCCGATTCATCAGCCATTTTCCTGACATCATCCAGAAACTTTGCTGTGGCAATCCTTAATTCTTCGTCTCCACTCTCCATTAAAGTTTCTTTTTCTTTAGACTTGCTGCGTTTCTTCGTTTTAAGTTTCGGACTCGTGAATCTCCCGAATATACCCGAGCTTTTCTCTTTTCCATCATCGGAATCCACTTTTTTAGCCTCGACGGGTTCCGGAATCTCTGCTTCTTTCCTACCTTCCAAAGCCAAAGTTGTTGAATCGCTCACAGACACAGTAACAGTCTCAATCGTTTGCTCAATAATTTTATCTTCTCTGACTATCGTCTCCGTCTTGACAGTCACCACTTTTTCAGTGACAATGACACCGCCCACTTCCGACGTCGTCTCGTCAATGATTTCGACTCGATCAATTTTTTCCTCGTCTTTCTTCTCTTCGCTTTGTTTCTCTTGTTGCTTGTCCAAAGACTTATCTCGTTTAGGCTTGCTCTTGAACAAGCTACCAAAGAACCCAATCTTGTCTTTGTTATCAATTTCGTCGCTTTCTTTCTGCAGAATCTCCGCAGTTCTTCGGGAATCGTTCAAAAACTCCTCTGTCAGAGCTATCACCTTCGAATCCGTTGTTTCTTCACTTATGACAGGAGTCGAGCTCCTTTCAGGCGTCATATCGACCTTTCTGGCGTCTTGCAAAAACTTCTGAGTGGCTGATTTATCTTCGTCCCCGCTGTCAAAAGACATGTCTTTCGAATCCCTGGACCTTCCCCTCTTCAATTTCGGGGCTTTAAAAATCCCGGAAAATATACCCTTCGACTTCTTGTTCTCTGCTTCGTCGTCTTCGGATGTTTTTTCTTTGTCACTGACACTTTGCACTTTCGTCGGGCTCGTCACAGTAACAGTCGGTTCGGTTTGTTTTTTATCAACACTGTCCGCACTTTTACCCGCCTGCTTGACAGTACTTTTGACCTTGACCGTTTTTTCGGGGGCTTTGGCTACTTTGGGATTGGTAATTTTGTCTTGTTTCGGAGTCGCAGTTTTTACCGCGACTTTCGTACCCCCCTTACCGTCTTTACGCGTCTGTTTAATGATTTTGGGTTCAACGATGTCTGAACTGACAGATTTAGATTTTGCGACTACATCGCCTGATTTTTTAGCACCCGCCTCTTTACTCTGTCGCGCATCGTCACCAACCACCGACCACCCTTCCATCGCTAACTTGCCCTTCTCTTTCTCTGCGTCTTGCTTTACACCTGTTAATATCAAGTAGGACATTTTAGGCATCGTCATATCTTATCATTCTAGCACGACATATTGTTTATAAAATAAATCTAGATTTTTATTCAATTAGTGTAAGCTGGCTGGCTTTGGTATAGCTCGAGGTTCGAGCAGCGGTTAGACTTCCATGTAGTTTTTTTTGTGCGAGGTGTGTATGTGCTGTGGAGCAGCCATCTTGTTTTTCTCAATCCACTCACGTTAAAGTGTTCGCGATTTTTCACAATGATTGACTCCAGCCATCTGTTCGCGAAACCTCATCGAAATTGTTCGAAAATTACGCGATTACCTTGACGTTTCGAGAGTTACCCGACTTGGAAATGAAAAATGTCACCCAAGGTTAGATTATGAGAAATGAATGACAACTTGGAAATCGAGTCACAAGTATGAGATCGTTATTTTTCCAACGAGTTAAAACTCTCACAGAAAACAAAAAAAACGACGGACGAATTAGTGCGGTCAATTCAATCGCATTGCAGTTTGACAGAGACAAAAATGTGGGGGAGAGATTTTGGGGATAACGTGATGAAAAAACGAGTGCCTAGTGGCATTTTCAACAAGGTTCATTTTCTTATCGAACTATTTGTAGAAATGAATCTCATAAAAACAACACTTGGCGCCTTTTGAATTTTCAACTCGAACGTTTTTGTCAAAATGTACTCTTATTTTTACTCTGTCGAACTGTATTATTCCCCGTGGCATGAGAAATTCGTACAAACAATGAAAAAGTCAAACGTTAGCTGAAAAACCGCATGTGTTTTTTTGTTTTAGAAAAAACGACAGCTGCTCCGTGTGCCCACACAGATAGGCCGAACATGCAACGCCAAATAATCGCAGCGCAACCTTGCTGAAAATAATTAATCAATAAAAATAGGACGATTGAAAAATCGCGACGTTCCAAAATTGATCGCTTTTCGTGTGCAGTAGACACGCGTGTCTGAAGCCGAAAAAATTATGTTAAAAAACGTTCGAATTAAAGCAAGCTGCGAAATTTGGAGAGATCTGCGTCGGCTTCCAGAACCTGCTAGTGAAAAAACAGTCATTTGGAAAATCGAAAACTGACGATTTTTCCCGGAAATTTCGTCAATTTTCGTGTTCCATTGATAAAAGCAACCAAGGGTCTTTTCAATTGCCTCCATATGGTGTCAAAATGTACATTTAGGAACGAAGAATTTTTCGTTCCGTTCAATAAATACATCAGGTTAGAAAAAATGTGAAAAATTCTGGACACGATACGAGTGACCCTAGACAGAGCACAAATAGATTGTGAACCCTAGGATACTAATGCTGTAGTTTGAGATTTTTTTTTTGTGTATTGAAAGATTAATTTTTCGTTTTCCCTTGTTCATTGAAATGAAATCGTGATTAAAGTAAGCCATGCATCCCAGGGTGTTCAATCGGCATCTCGCGGTGTAAAAACAAGAGTCGATTTGTGATGGGGTAATCGTTTTTTGGGACATAATTTATTTTTGACTCGTGTTCGCTTTTTGGGGTGTCTAGAAATTTGAACTTGGTTTTACAGTTCTCAAATTTTTGGAAGTTTTTATATTTCTTAATTTCTTACACTCAGATTTTGGAATCGAAAAGTGTATTGCTGATCTAATTTTTTTAACTTGAACTTTTTAAGTTCCAGTACGAAATATGAATTTCGATATCTTTGAAATCTGATTCCAGACACATTCCAAGGTTCAAATACCCGAACTCGAATTTCTGAATATCAAAAATTTCCAATTTTTGAACTTACGAATTTTCCACATTAGTACAAAGTTTCGTAAATTCCTAAAATTTGACAACATGTTCATGAATGATACATTTCTTGGAAATTTCCCGTTTTTTCCAAAATCTCGAAAATCCTCTAAATTCTTTGGTGGTTTACATTTGATTACGAATGTTTACTTTTCTTAATTTCCCAAATTGAATAATAAACGGCTGAAAAATCACCCAATTTTCAAACTTACGAATTTTTCAAATTACTACAGAGTTTCGAAAATTCCTAAAATTTGACAAAATGTTCATGATTGACACATTTCTCCGAAATTCCCCTTTTTTTCCAAAAATTGCAAAAATCCTCTAAATTCTTCGGTGGTTCAACATTTTACTGAAATTTTTGACTTTCTCCAATTTCCCAAATTGAATAATAAACGGCTGGAAAATTACACAATTTTCAAACCTACGAATTTTCCAAATTATTCCAGTTTCGAAAATTCCTAAAATTTGACGAAATATTCATGATTGATACATTTCTTCGAAATTACCCGTTTTTCCAAAATCTCAAGAATCTTTTGAATTCTTCGGTGGTTTTACATTTGATTACAAATTTTTACTTTGTTCAATTTCCCAAATTGAATAATAAACGGCTGAAAAACTCCTCAAATCTCAAACTTACGAATTTTCCAAATTATTCCAGAGTTTCGGAAATTCCCAAAATTTGGCAAAATATTCATGATTGATACATTTCTTCGAAATTTCCCTTTTTTTACAAAAATCTCAAAAAAACCTCTGAATTCTTCGATTGTTTTACATTTGATTACAATTTTTGACTTTCTTCAATTTCTCAAATTGAATAATAAACCGCTGAAAAACTACCCAATTTTCAAACTTACGAATTTTCCAAATTATTCCAGTTTCGAAAATTCCCCAAATTCGAAAAACTGTTCATGATTGATATATTTCTTCTAAATTTCCCTTTTTTTCCAAAAATCGCAAGAAACCTCTAAATTCCTCGGTAGTTTTCACACATGATTCCAATTTTCGACTTTCCTCAGTTTCCCAAATTAAATTATAAACATTTAAAAATTCTTCCAGGCCGTAAAAAAACTCACGAAACTGCAAAAACTCGACAAGACCCTATTCCTCCCCCTAATTCAAGACACTCCACTCCCCTCGCAAAAAAATCGAATTCCCAATTTCCCTTCATTTCCAAATCACTAGACACCCCGTCGCACACACATTCGAAATGACCATGCTTGTACAAAAAACCTCAATTCGAATAGAAATAGAATTAATATAGAAGGTTGCGCCCATATCGAATACGTCGTCGCCACAAAAAATACGTAAAATATTCGGCGTATTCGTAAATCGTTCAGCTCACCAATTTTTACAAACACCGGATAGGCAGATGTACGAAAAAAATTTCCCGTTTTTTATGGAGTTTTTATCTCACCCTTTTCGTTCTCGTAATATTTCAATTGAACAAAATTCATGAAAAATTATTATAATCATTCAGTGTCGCCTATCTAGTCGTTTCTAGAGATCGGTGGTTCGGCTAGGCAAAGCTCGGCCCCTCAACCCTCGAAATATCCCACTTTACAGCATGCATTACTTACCAGAAACGATTTTATTGGCGTCCTCAATGACTTTCTGTCTTTTCTTATTATCGTCGTCGCTATCGTTTTGCGACTTTTTCGTCGGTGTTTCGGATATGTTATATTTATGCTCGATGAAATCAGCCATCATGTCACCCAACTCTTTCTCATCGCTGGCATATTTGTCTTTGATCGGGGTCGAGGTGCCATTGAATACAGTGCCGTTTGTAATTGCAACGTGCTGATTGGCTGTCAAGTGCATAGAAAAAGTACGGGTGAACGGATTTTATGGGAATCGTGACTTGTCTTTTTTTGTTCGGAGTGTGCGCGATTTTGGTACTTTCTGTGGCGGTGGCAGAGATAATTCATAGAGGGGTTGAAAAAAATTTTTCATTCTGATAATGTATTGATATTATTTTTTCAATTTGGCAGTGGCTTAACAGGTTTGGAAAATCCATGATGCGCTAATTTTTCGAAAAATCGATACAATTTTTATAAAATTTGAACTTTTAACCCAATTTCGAAGACGTTGGAGTTTAATTTTTAATTTATTATTACGAATTCAGACTCAATTTCGAAAGATTTTTCAAGGCTTTGAAAATTTAATCAATTCAAAAATTTTTCTACGTTATTTATTTGTGAACTACGAAGTTCCAAAATTTTAATGTAAAAAATAATCATATTAGTTTTTAATTTTATATTCTTGTTTAGTTCCAAAATTCTGAATCACTGATTTTTCTCAATGTTGTCAATTTTCTGTCACTTTTGCCGAATTTACAAAAACAAAATTAAAAACTTCACCCCCCCCCTCCCCCCATCCCTGCCACCACCTCTATACATAAATGTGTAAAATTTCATTTGTGTACAAATTGTGTTGAGTGAACAATATTTTCAAAAAAGTCGCTTTTTGTCACGTTTTTTGTCCGCTAAACCATGCAATTTTCAAAAAAAATATTCCGAAACGCAGTTGGAATTCCGCGTTCTCACACGACATTGTATTCAATTAGGCATTTAATCAGAGATACTACAGCATTCTTGAGCAGAAAAAAACACGTGCAATAAAAATATTCCAACGCTTTCGGAATGTTATAAGTAATCGTTGCAAAAAATTTTATCTGCGTCTTTTAATTATCACAAAAAGCAAAAAATTCGTTCAGTTGAGGCAAAAATTTGACATCGACAGCGAAGATAGAAAACTGAGCGTCCAGAATTGGGCGAAACGAGTTGATCGAGTTCAACGTTTTTTTTCCGGTATTTCTTATCTTCTTGTGAGTAAATTTTTTCTAATTCCGAATTTCCATGCGTGGAAAAATCTAAATTATGCGATTTAAAGGTACAAAAACGATATTTGGAAATATAAAAAATTTTTTCGGTCATCAAAGTTGAAGTGATAATAAAGAATGGTGAAATTGCGTATAGAATCTCGGAAAATTCTTAAACTTTCCCTGAGTTTTAACGAAACATTCCATATTTTTAGGAAAAAACGAAAAAATAAAAAAAGATCTGAAAAAATGTATTCATTCTCGATGAATACATGAACACCTTTTTTCAATCAAAAACTTCCACAAAGCAAAATTGAATACATTTCCCTCAAGTCCTCGAAAAAAATTCAAATTTTCGAATTACGTTCGTTCCAAATGATGATCAAGTAAAACAAATCGTGAAGTAAAATCCCCAAGACCCACAGATCTCTCTGAACCTCATAAAAAAACCCGATAACTTCTGCTACCCAAGTTTTATCTCAATCCTCAACTCAAGCTTGATCATTACGAGCCAAAAAAAGGACACAATAAAAGATTTGAATAGAATCAAACAAAGGATCACGCAAAAAAATTGCAGAATAATTGAGAAACCCGTCACTTTTGAAATATTAATAAAGTTGCGAAAAGGATTGCAATTCCATTATGCTAATGCAAAGTACATTGCGCGGCGCAAAAAAAAACGCGCGCCAACGTCGCGGCGTCCATAGATTTTCTCTCGATCAACAACAATAATTTCGCAAAATTAACTTTTCAGGACAGGTAAAAGTTTTTTTCGCTCACAGAACATTTTAAACAGCGACTTTCATCTTCGCGACCCCAATTTCCAAATCGCCGAACCACAGCCCAAACACAGACTAGAAAAACTTCAGAAACACTTTTCCACTTTTGAACTCAACTTTTAAAAGCAGAAAAGCCACTGAAATGTGAAGTTTGCAAAATTATAAAAACACTTAGACTAAAAGATATGATTTAATGTGTGGGCATAAAAATTGCGAAATTTGGGAAATAAAGTCCGAAACCTTCAACTCGATCGTCGCCGAATTCGGTCAAAAATGGGCGAAGGAAATTGGATGTAAATCGTACAATATCGAAAAAACCACAAGACGACGAAAAACACAAGGCACGTCGACAAAAGCGCGCTGAGTACTAACTAGGCAACAAGTGAATGAAGCCGTGAAGAAAAAGTGTGAGACACTAGTGTGAATCCGTGTGTGTATTGACAGTGATACGAATTAATTCACGGCATTCATAGCATCATCGCGAGGAATGCGCGACGCCGTGAATCATGTGTACAGTTTTTATGCATCTTCCAAGAAATAATAGTGCTATCAAGCGCATGTTTCGCGCGATTTTTCATCCTCGTTTCCGGCATTTCCCGATTACAATTGGTATCGGAAGTTAATTCAAGTCGGAATCGACAGAATATAGTGAACAGGGTTCGGTTTTCATCAAGCAAATTTATGGTCAATAATATTATATTCCTTATAGGATTTCATTTTTTTGAAAATCACAAGTTTCCATACTTTTGTAATTAGTAATTTTATAATTTCTCGATTTACAGTAATTATGTTTTGGAATTTAATTTTCTATTACTCACCATGTATGTATTTTTATCGATTACAATCAAAAATCAATCATTTTTTCACATTAAAACAAAATCCACGCGATTTTACCAAACTCGTAGCACTGTCAAAAAACCAAAATTTCTCCTATTTCTTCAAATCAACATCAAGTCCAACGAAAAAATTCCGTCGAATCAAAACCGATCCGACAAGAATTATTTTCGACTTTCCTTAAATTGACGAAACCATCAAAAGATAAAAAAAAATCTTTCGTCAATTTAATCTGAATTTGTTGACTTAAAAAATTGTGTTTCCAAGTGTCGAATGTTTAACCGCTGTTAGAGTATGTACACTTTTAAGGTGTTTAGAGTAAAATTTCTATAGTATAACTTAGTCTACATAAAATTATAAAATGTAGAAAAATTTGAATATGAAAATAGATCGACTCACGTTGTTTTAGGGGCACGGAATCATCGTTGAGATCCTCGACCGAGTCCTGGAACAGAAGAAAAACACGCGGCGAGTTAACGAACGCGTCAACGCTTTAATTGCGAATAGTCTATTCTCGTGGGATTCGCGAGATTCCAGGGGTCGACCTTGGGGCCTGAAAACGCTCGGATGATCGCGAGAGCGAAAAAAAGAGACGCTTTATCAGTGGCGAATCTCGGGAAATTATGGGGAATTACATAGAGTTTTTCAAACTTGTCCAATTTATTCAAATAACAATGCAATATTTTCGACAGTTTCATAAAATATTCAGAGATTGTTGAAGGTAGTCGAAAAAAATCGGGGTTTTTGGGATTATTCAAACATGTCGATATTTCGGAAATTTAAAAGACACTGAAAAAGTAATTTTCGAATTCACGGGACGTCAATCAAAATATTCGAAATGACAACGAACTATTTATTTAATATACATCAAAAATTTCAATATGTCTTCTGACTTATTTATTGATATAAATGGTCTGTTGATGTGCAGCATTCTTCAAAACTTTTGAGGTTTCGAGAAATGGCGAGTTTTCAAAAATTGACAAAATTTTGTGAAACTGTTCACTCTGAAGATTTTCGAGCTTCAGCAATTTGTTGAATATTGTCGAAAATTTCAACTATTCATTACTATCAATCAGTGTTTGGGAATTTGAGAATTTATGGCATTTTGAGAGATTGCGAGTAAAACAAAATTAATAAAATTTCGATGAATTGATAATCAATTATCAATCATTAATTGATGAATTAAGTTTCAAAATATTTATTATTATCGATGATCTGTCAGTGTTAAGGAATTTTTGAGAATTTATTATACTTCGAGAAATGACAATTTTCCCGAAATTTATTAAATTCCGTAAAACACTCTTCTTTGGAGATTTTGGAGCTTCTAAATTTGTTTTAATATTTCCGAAAGTTATGAATAATTTTTTTACCTTCATGCCCTCGAAGCCTTCGTAGTCTGGGTCCATTTTGGGGTCCATGGTGGCGTCCCGTTTGAGGGACGTGTCCCGGGACGGGCCCAATTCCTCTTTCAAGGAATCGAAACCCGGCTGATCGAGCCTCACACGCGCCACGGCCTTCTCCACGTCGTCCGTCACCAGCTCCACATTGAAAATGCACTTCTTCACGATATCTTCGCGACCGATCTTGTTCAACGCCTTCTCCAAATTGTTCCCTGCAAGACACAATGAATTTCCTGTCCTCAGAGAGAGAAAAGATTTGGTAAATTACCGTTTCGGGGGTGGAGGGGGGTTATGGAGATTATTCTTTCAGCAATTGAATTTACCAATGGTAACAAATATTGACACCTCACTTTTATTTCTTGATCACTATACTTAAGATATTTTTATAAACAATCGATTGTTTTTTCAAAGCAATGTTTTTCAAACGTTTTAGGTGCAGAGTTTCCATTTATATTCTATTTTACATTACTAGATTTTCTCACTCGTGTGATTGTAGTCCTCGGCTTCGCCTCGGACTGCAACCTTCACACTCGTGGAAAATATTTTACCGTCCTAGTAATGTAATATACTATTAGTACAATAATATGGGGATTACATAATTTTTAAAATTTTCGAAAGTGGAAAAAAAGTTTTCATTATTTTAAAAAACTGCGAATTCTAAGGCATTTTGGAGAATTTTATAATTTATTCCAAATAAATTTCGAAAAAATTTTTCGAATATTTTAAAAGTAGAAACATTTTGGCATTATTTTGAAATTGACAGTAATTTTTTGGAGCGTCGAAAATTTGTGTGTATTTTTTCGTATTTCGAAAGGGTTTTTTATGAATTTTCGGAATTCCTTGAATATTTTTAAAATTTCGAACGAGTTTTTGGATCTAATTTAACAAGTTTATAATTTTCTGAAATGCGTCACATTTATCAAAAAATCATGAAAAACACTGAGAATCATCGAAACTTGACAGTTAATAACAGTTTGACGAATTTCTTGCAGTCTCAGAAAATTCACTAGAAAATTTACACTAATTTCTTAAAGTTTTCAGTATTTTTAGGTAATTCATAAAAATCCTCAGTCCATTGAAAATGAAAATAAACAAATTCAAGCGTTTTTGAAAGATGTCTGAATTTTTTGAATAATTATTTAGAAATTCGGAAAAAAAATCTTAACATACTATAACCATTAGACAATTTTCAAAGATTCCCTTGTACAATGAAAATTTTCCGGATATTCTCCTATGGTTCTGAATAGTCAATAAAAACTGTCGAACTATATTCAGCAATTTTCTTGACAGATTTTGTAGTCCCAGAGAATAAAATTGACAAAATTTCCACCAATTTCCGAAATTTTTTAATAATTATTCAAAATCCTCAGTCTATTAAACATGGACAAATTTGAGCATTGTCAAAATATGTCGGAATTTTTTGAACAATAAAATTGTCAAGAAATTTGAAAAAAATCTAAAAATTCCAAAAATTTTAACAATTCCGAAAATTCCCTAGAATCAGCAAAATTTTTCGGAAAATTTGTACGGTTTCGAATAGTTACTAGAAAATTTTGAGAAAATTTCACCGAAATCGAACAAGTTGAAAAAGTTCACAAAAAATCTTAAAAATTCAAAAGTTAACTGAAAATTCGGGCGAAGTTTGAACAACAGATAAAAAACATGAAATTTTACAAAAATCCATTTTTCAGTCTAATCCCGGGAAATTAAAAAAAAAGTTACAAAATCGCCGAATTCGCGCGCGTGTGCGACGTAAGTACGTTTTTCTTTCCGAATTTAACGACATCAATTATTGTATATTGTGAAATAACAAATTCAATTTATTAACGAAATAATGGCGCCACAAAATACGTATTCTGAACACCTTTCAAATAAACATATTGTTCCGTAAATTTTTATTCTACAATTAATTCCGTCCAAACAAACAGTACAATAAAAATAAATTCAAAATTTCAAAAATTCCATAATTTACACGATAAGACAAAAAATGCACAAACTCTCACCCCTACTCTTCCGGCAGAACAAGATATGCAACTCGCTCCTAAACGAGTTATCATCTTCGTTCTCGTATTCCTGATAAATCGTGACGTGATTTTTCGGAATGGATTCGCGCTCGATATCGACCTCTTTTTCGAAAAAAGTCGTTCGTCGATATCGCACGGGTTCAACTCGCGCGATTTTATCTTGCCGGATCGAAATATCGAGCACGGTCGCGAAGGAATATTTTTCTTTCCACGATTGATCGAACATTTTGGGGATTTTATTTTTTTCGATCGACGTTGCGCGAGGAGGACCAAAACAGACTGAATAAAGGTTGTGTTTGCCGTGGAGGAGGAAGCCACGTTACAGTTTTTTGATTAGCCCGGGGATAAGGCGGATAGGCGGGGTCGAAGCATTATTATACGGCAACGAGCGGTGACATCAGCCGTTGCGTTTCAATTCAAAGGAGATTCCACAAATGTGAGTCAACCGCGGGGCTAACAGGTTTTGTGATGCAAGATTCTTCTCAAAAAAAATGTACTCGGCTTAAAAATCGTTTGAAACATGAAAGATCTTCAAAAATTTGACGATATCGTCAGTTGAGATTTTTTTAATGATCGTTGGTGGAACTGTAAGCGATACCGCTTTAGTGTGAGATATCATTTACTATTAATATTCATTATTTATTAATGAGATATTAAAAATGCATCATTTTTGAGTTTTTTTAAGATTTTAAAAAACTTTTGCAAATTGCTGAAAATTTCTACAATTTTTTTCGTCGATTTTTGCACTTTTTAGATAACTTTGAGAATTTTCGAAAGTCTGTGGAAACTTTGGATCATTTTTATGAAATGTTTATTAGTAATGTGTTTAACTGCGTTCTGACAATTTTAGTGAATTTGAAAACATTTTCGAATTCTCTTTCAAATATCTTCAAAAAATAAATTTCAATGCTCTATTCAAGTGATTGTTGTATTTGGAAGTAATTATTACATTTTCGAAAATTTCGAGTTGTTCAGTTTTTTTTCTTATTCACAGTGATTACTAATCAAGTTGATACGATGCAAACAGAAATTGCGAGTGACGTAAAAAAAGGCGAGAAAAAAAATTTAATCGCAGCATCGCATTCTTTGTTACAAAAAATAGTTCGTTTCTGGGTTCGATTATCAGTTATTACTGTGTTTTCTTGGAATCATTCTTCGTTCTTAATTTTCGTTGTTTTTAGCGACTTGACCTCGCGTTTCAACTATCAATGAGTATTTAAGAAAGAGGTAATTTTTATTGATCTGTTTTTGTTCACTCGAGTGTTGTAACTTGCTTGGATGGAAGAAAATAAAATTCACCGTGGGCAGAAAGTTGATAAATTATCATAAGCAGGAATCAGAAATTTAGTTAATGATACATGGATGGACAACAAAATATTACGTTATTTTTTTCAGGAACCTCTCGTAACTTTTGTTCAAACTTGACGAAAAAATTGATTGTACGTCTACCCTCCAATTCCATTTTTATTTTCACAAATTCGGAAAATTTTGCGATATAATATAAAAAAACATTGAATTTGTAATTATTGATCGAGTACTAATTTATCCATTGAAAATAATGGCAATATTAAAGAAAATATAATGAAAAACAAGAAAATATAATGAAAAACATAAAAATAAATTGGAATGAACGTTTGGACATCCATTTTGATAAATTTTCCCAATTGTAATCATTTTTCCAAATATTCGCGCTCAACACTCGTAAAAAACGTTTGCGAAACAAGAAAAAAGTAGGAACGTAATTTTTTCAGGAATCTCTCGTAAATTTGGTTTAAACTCGACGAAAAAATTTATTGCATCCTTCGATTTCATTTTAATTCTCGCGAATTTGTAAAATTTTGCAAGATGATATAAAAATACTGAATTAATAATTGTCGATAAAATATTCATTTATAAATTAACAATACTGACAACATATCAAGGAAAATATGATAAAAATAAATCAAAATAGAAATGTGTACATAAATTTTGATACATTTTCCCAATTGTGATGAGTTTCTCAAAATTCGTGCTCAACACTCGTAAAAAACGTTTGCGAAACAAGAAAAAAGTGGCACATTGAATCGATAAAAACAAAGGTACGTGCATAATGAAAAAATGATAAAAATCATAGAATCACGGTTTGACTCATTTCCCGATTTCTCGAAATAGCTGACGAACTCTGAGGAATCAGCATCATGCAAATGTGTAAGCGAATCACAGATAAAAAAAAAAAAAAAAGAAAAAATATAGGTGACGTGTCACAGAAAAAGGTCAACGCTGTTCTGCAATAAAGTTCATTATCTGACCCTATAACTTCAGAAAATGAGTCTTACTACTTTTATAACTTCATGACACTTCATTCTCCTCACTCCCAATTTTCGAAAAGTTTACAAAAATCGACTGCTCCGACTTTTTCAAATATTATTATAAGCTTTGATTGAGTCGTAAAGATTTGTCAACTTCTAGAATGAAAAATCTTGGCATTCATCAAAATTCACGAATACGAATGACAATGAGAAAAGGACAAACTTGATGCATTTTTTCGTACATAATATTAAAGGAGAAAGCGCGTTGACTTGTCACGTGCTTCGCCGCCTGCGCTTTTTTTCCTATTCGCCTTTTTCTCCGGGCTCCTACGCGCGTCGCTTCTATTTTTATCTTTTATCAGTTATTGTTAATCATTATTCTTGAGGCGATCGAAGACGCAAGAGATCGTTTCAAAACAAACGATTGCGCGATCGGCGCGATCGAAAGGAGAACAAGAAAAGAAAAATATGGGGGAGGTGGATACTGTCCACCCACCCCCCAAAAAACGTATTCGTCTCATCAATGTTTATGATAATTCTTCAGTAAATTGTTTATAACAAACGCACCGAAATAAACTAAAAATTTAACATTTCTACTATTTCTAATTAATTTCGAGAAATTTGGATTTTTTTTACTCTACTCCATAAAATTCTTGACGAAATATTTAAATTCTTGAACGTCTGCGAATATTTTTAGAAATTACCGTAAATTCTTTCGTACAAATGTATCCAAGAATTTTAATGGCTTCGAAGCTATTTCAGATAAAAATAGCTATTTGATAGCTCTAAATTTGAATCACGAGCAATTAAAATCGATGTAAACGACTAAATATAGGCAAACGTTTACACGAGTAAATGGATCGAAAACGAAAACGCGGAATACTTGGGGACCTTTTTTTTCGCAAAATATGTAGATCAAGGCTTGGAACCAAGAAGAGAACAGTGGAAAAGAGTTCACTCACCAGTGGCTTTGTTTCCATTCGACTGCCAAACCTTGAACATCGCGGCAGCTTGCAGAGCGGGTTTTCCGGGATTTTCACCTTTTATACGTTCGATATCGCTGGGGGGAACGTTCAGCTCTTGGGCTAGAAGCTCCCAGTCCGTGTCCAGGAGATTGGCGATATCGGTTAACCGGATCGTGGCTCTGTGGATCGTGTCTGGCCTACCTGCGTTTCGCACAGATGAACAATTTTTTGTTTTTTAATATGTTGATAGACTTAAAATGACGATAAGTTTGTGAAGATGAAAATTACGAACATGATTTGAGCAACAAGTTATAATGTCTCATTTCTTCCAAGTCAAAAAGCGTTGATTTGGAATAATTTGGGGAGAAAAAAAATGAGAAAGTAATTTTAATGTGTAAATCTTTCGATATCTTGGGATAAATCAAAAACACATATCATTCGATTAACTTGATATTTTATCAATCATGTGATGTAAGAACTATTGTACCATGATCGTAATATCTGATCTGCTATGCGTTTGAAACTTTCATCATTGTACCATTAACTTGTGCATTTTATTTACGAATAATGGCTCAATTATGCTGTCGCACTTGACATAGACCATTGTACAATCTCGTTTTCAAACGCGATTGTAGAATTATTTACGAATGTAAATCATTGAGACGATAAATTGTACTTTTTCTTGATGCATGGAAAAAAATACCATCATTCATGAATCACATACATGATGGTACAAAAATGGACTACTTCAATGACGGCACAAACACGCATAAATGATCGCGACCTTGAAAAATTTCGCTAGTATCTCTGATTTTTCCGAAACTATACAATCATGCATGAATTATGCACAATTATGCGATCGCAGTGGATACAAATCATTTTACATTCAGTATGAATCAAATTCAGCAATGATGGTACAAGAACTAACTACATTGCTACCAAATTCGGTAGGTAACAATTGAAGGGTGAGGAATCAAAAGGGCCTAACTGCATTTTTCCAAATTTTCTAAAACGTCGGAAAAATGTTTCGAAGGGTACTGTGGAATCAAAAGGGCCTATCTCGGCGAGCCACGTACGTTCACTCGAGCGGATACGCTGGGATCCCGGTGCAATTATTTGCATCCAGTTTGTTATTTCGATTCTCCGTCCATTTTTGTCGTAGCACAATAACTGAAGTACCAAAGTAATTGTAAAACACTGTTCTCAAACACCTTGATTGTATTTTTCGGAAATTTCGTGATCGTAAAACGAAAATTTGACTGAAAGTCGAGTTGCGTTTTCAAACGCGAGACGTTCACAAGCAACAGGTAAATCGCATCAGAGGGAGATGAAAAAATTGGCTCTAATTAATCACCCAAAAGCCTTGGTTAATACTTTCTCACGCTAGATATCAGTTTTTGCTATTACCGTAGTTTAAAACCGAGAGAAACCTCAAAAAGAATGAATTCTCCCATAAGGCACGATGTTGAGATAGGCCCTTTTAATTTCACAGTACCTCTCGAGATAGGACCTCAACCGAATTCATAGATTTTTTAATTAATGATGAAATTGTTTTTTTGAAATTCGGGACACGCTAACAGGCGGGGATTTTATCAAGGAATCCAAAAATGCAAATAACTCGATTTTGAAAAAAATGCTAGTTAGGCCCTTTAGATTCCTCACCCTTCAATTGATATGAAAATCCCTAAATAAGTCGTAGCACTTCAAATATTCAATTCACAATGATAAAATACAGAAAAAAAAAAACGTCCCAAATAAACTCACTCAATCCCCCGTCTCTGTAGCTATAATTTTTGGAGAGTTGCAGCAAATCGTGCTGGGATCCCGTCATATCAGGCGAAATTTTCGTGGGCAGCGCGAGATTAAGGGTGCAAATAGGGGTCTGGATGGGCTCGCCCTTGGGCACTTTGCGCTCGCTCATGAATATCACGCGGCCGGCCATTTCCGTCGTGTTGGTGTCCTTGATCCTCACCGTGAAGGGCACTCGGTTCTCCTGGAACGCCCGGAAAGGCAGCTGAAGCTGCTCGCCGCTTTTCAAAACCGGCACCAAATTACCCGCGAATTCCAAGTACTGCGTTTTACCTTCCAGTACCTGCAATTTTTACATACACCCGAATTTCGAAATGTGTCTTTTTGCATAGTCTCTTATTGATAAGGCCTCTTAAAGTCGATATGTTGGTAAAACAATCGTAAAACTTGAATCTAGCCGAGTTCTGCGACCTTTACAATTGTTCCCAAAGACTCGTAGAGTTAAAAATTATGGCTGTCGATTACCTCTACGTCCCGACTCTTCGCAACTTCTGTAAAGTGTTCCTGATGCTCGAGAGTTTTATCTTCTTTGTCATCCGTCATGCAAAATACTCGCAATCTCGCTTCCAGTGGACTTGCGCGTTTAGCGAACACAACGAATCTTGAAAATAAAAAAGAAGCAGATCATCAAGTATCTTATTCTGAAAAAATGTAGGTCTGTTTTCAACAGACGAAAAAGGCGAGGCTTTTTCAGATATGGAAAATATCAGATCATAGTCGAAGTGATGCGAAATATGAAATTATAGAAAATAAAGTTGATGAATACCAAAAATACAAAAAAATGTGTAATAATTTTACATCAATTTATTTATTTTATATATATTATATATCATTTACATATTTATTATTATTATTATACATGAATTATTTAATTTTATTTATCATTATTATTATTGTTATAAGTGTACTTATATATCATTTATATTTATTTATATTTACTCATATTTATTCATTTTATATTCATTTATTGACATCAATTTATGTATATTAATTCACTGGAAAATACTGTGAAAATGGGAAAACTCACTTGGCCATGAAGGGAACGTGAATGGCGTGCGTGTAAAGTTCGGTAGCCATTTTTGTGGCCTCGGGGATGTTCCTGCAGTCCATGAGCCAAAAACGCGCGGAAACGGTTGTGACGAAAGAGACGCAATCCTTGACAAACGTAAGGGGTGACGAACCTGTGACGTCTTCCCAAACCGCTCGCGACTGACCTCCTTGAAAATTGAAAAAAACATTAGGAAAATGAATATTTTTCTGGTTTTCAACAGCTCTATGATATGGGTTTGTATCAGTTAGCCACTTTTTGTACGTTTTTCGCTGACATTTATCACAAATATGTGAGCACTTGAAAGAATTAACATTCTATTGCCTGACAGACTGGAAAAAAACTTTTTTTACATCATCGACAGTAAAAAATACTAAATGAAACTACGGTAATTAAAGGCCTCAAGTGATAAATCAGTGATGACATACAAATACATAGAAGTGTGCCTCAATCATCAAACATGCTCCATGACATCGAAGAGTGGATGTCATTCGAATGATAATGCTTGCGAAAAAAGGGAAGGAGAGCAAAGTGTAATTTAGGTTCCCTTATGGCATTCTTTAGAGTGGTTGCGTTTTCTCAATGCTGTCTATAAGAATGCTTTAAAACATTCTTAACACTCTTGAACACTCTTAAGAGATCCCGTGATCGTCTTTTAACACTTTCTCGTACATTTTCAACAGCTTCTCGTAACGTGTTTTAAGTAACTATCAAGAAACTGTTGAGAATGACTAGTCGTCAACTAGAATTCCATCTTATTGTATTTTCGAGAGAAAATAAATTTATGGACGCGTCTGGAGTTTATTGAGAATACGTTAGAAACTCGTTAAGTTCTTTTGGAAAATCGAAAACTGATTCTTTTACAAGCGCTATTTGTAGGCACTTGATCGAGACTGTCTACAATGTTGAGAAAAAGGAACTCTTGTGAATGCTATAAGAATCTGTCAAGGAAAAGCTGTGATGACGTGAGAATGAGTGTTTGAGGGTGTCAAACTCGTCATCGAAGCAAATTTCTGTCATCTGATCTCTGGGACTTTTGAAAATTAGAAACGGCGAGGCAGTTTTGGTTTACAAAAAAAGAGATGGAAAATTTGTCGATGTTGTTAACAAATTGACAGTAATTATGAGATTCAAGATAAAAAAAGTAAGGGTTTTTTCAAAATTAATGATGAAATTCGACAAGACATCATAACATTTTCAAACTTTTTTTAAAGTCATCACAATGTTTGGACATTTTCTGAGAATGTTTTTCGAAGTTTGAAAATGTTCGAAATTCTTTGGAATCCTTAAAGATGTCTCTAAAATATATCCACCAAGCCGTAATTAATTTACTATTCATTTTCTATGTAATAAAAAATTGAAAATATCAATACATCGAAAATACCCCCAAAAATATCGAAATTATCGACAAAAACTTGACCCCGATATTTTCCACCCCTAACCAAAGCGTTTACCACTCAAATACAAAAATTAGGTAGGAAACAGAAAAAGTCCGATTTAATCAATATTTAATACCTGAGTAACTCAATCCTAAAAATACGCAAGCATTAACAATGAACCATAACAAAATTTGTATGTATACGTCGAAGGCGTTTCAAAGATAATTTTTACATTTGCGAATCGTGCAACTAAAACTTTTTTTCACGAAACTTATTTACGGGAAGCAATTATTTCAAATGAGAAACTGAAATTCGGGTTCCTCGTGATATGAAAATTCAATTTTTTCAAGTGACACAATATTTTTTGCAAGTTGCCATTCACGTCGTGATTAAGCAAAACGAGCACGAAAACGGTTAAATAAGATAGATTTTGTTGCAACGTATTAAATTTTCATCACAATCTTGAATTAAAACTTATTTTATACTTATTTTTTTTTACTTTATACTTTACATAAACTACTACATTCTAAGAAACTCGGAAAATTTTTCTTATGCTAATATTTAAAGAATTATATCTGCTCTAAAGGTACACAACACTAAATCTGAAAGAAAAAAAAAAATAATAATTTTCCAAACTCTGCAAATTCTAAAAAGTACTTAGAACTACTTAAACTAATGGTTTTGTATCTAAGTGGCCCATGCACTCTGAAAGAATACGACTACATGGCTACGTTTGAAAATTTTGCCCTACGTGTGAAAAATTCGTGGAAAATGATGGAAATTTTACCGCTTATGCTGCAGAGGAGCCTCAGGGTCGGGGCGTCCCCAGAGTATTGATTGATCATGCCTTTGTTCGCGGCCTGCGGCACCGGGATCGTCAGAGTTATCGGCTTGTGAAACTTTCTGCGACGAGGCTCGACCGTCACGATAGGCGAAACCGCAACTCCATTGCCCAAAAGTTTAGCGACTAATTCCGCTGGAATCGGATGAGCCTGGAAAAAATTTTACATTTCATCAGAATTGTTATGATCCTCTCATTTTTCAATTGCTCTTAGATAAGAATAAAATTAATGGAAAATGGAACTTGACCTGAGTAGAAATTCTGACAAGACGTAACTGGAAAATTATTTTCCGCCTTTTTTATGGACTCGATCGAAAGTTAGATAGCCTAATGATTCTAGTTTCTATTTATATATAATTAATCGTGGCTTGAAAAACTTATGGACGGTCCACTCTGAGATTTTTATGAGTTATTGTAGGTACTACGACAAATATTTTAATAATTTAAAAGTCGATTTAAGACATGTATTCTTTTTTTTAAACACAATTTGTTTATAACAATTGCTTATTTGCTGTATGAAAAATTGATGTAACCTATTGATTAATGAGGGTATGAAAAGTTTAACTCATCACGAACTTCCTCTAAAAATTATTCATTTATGAACTAGACAATTACAGAAACAATTCGATTTTTCGCACTTCAAATGTTTAAATATTCTTAACTTTAAAATTTTGCATATCATATTGAAATAAAAAATACGAAATACGGGTCAATTTACTTTGTATTCGGTGCATAAAAAAATATCCGGGGCAATTTTATTTTTTAGTTGTAAATATTATATGGAATTACCCATATAAACCTCATAAAAAATTTTTATACGAATTCGTATACGGTTGGTTTTATGAAAGTTTCATAAAATTTGCATTTTTGATAAAGTGGTTTAATAAAAGATTTATACAACGAATTTTCTTCATGAAAATTCTTTTCAGCATTTTTAATATGCAAAAATTTGCCTAACCTTTTTTGGATCATTTTGCTGATGTACAATATATTACCATTTTTCATCAGCTTATGAGGCTCTAGCTCAGATTTCGTTTTGAACGAAATTTAAAAATTTTTTGGAGGCAGCGGGATTTGAACTTGCGACCTTTGCATCAGAAATCCGATAGTCAACTTTCTTGTCCATCTAATCTATGTCAATTTGGATGCTTATTTTCAATTTGAGTTGAAGAATTTTCAAATCCTATAAAATCATATGTTTT